>JARZZO010000003.1:16492878-16685378 GCA_030544215.1 Zantedeschia hybrid cultivar
CAACGGATACTAGGGTAGGAAAGGAACATCTTTTTAAGTCTCCGGAACCTTCTCATGGGCTTTCTAAACTTATTCATATTTTCTATCTAAAGAGATGTACTCCAAACTTAAGGAATGGCTTATATTGACTAAGGGTCAAATCATCAAATGGGATCACGAATGGAAACACAAATTCAAACACGATGGATTTAAGTTGAGTTGTTAAAGAACAATTTGGGAATTAAGTTAATAAATGAATATGATCTTTTGATCTAAGTACCATGCTGATCTTTTAGTCAAAAACCCAAAAAAAAATACATATATCGAAAATCAAAAAAATACATGTCAAAAAAATCAAAAAAATACATATGTCAAAAATTCAAAAAAAAATACATATGTCAAAATCAAAAAAAAAGTATATATTTCAAAACCCCAAACAAAAATGAATATTTCAAAACAACAAAAAATATTTCAGTTCGCATCTGCTTGTTGCATTTAGTATGTCTCATTCCTTTTATTTTCAGCGAGCATCTGTCTGCTTGTATGTTGCACTTTGCTTAAGTTTGATTATTCTCATTACCTTTGTTAATAAAGGCTATGCCCCTTGACCATTTATTGAAGAAAAGATTGATTGACCATTTATTTGGTCAGGCAAGGGGCTAAGCCTAAATAGATACTTAACCTGTTTGTTAAGTGTGTACAGGATGCAAGATAAGCATAGGAACACAAGATTGGAGCCAAAAGTTTCATGTATATTATCCAAAAGGCGTTTTTGTACATGATACATGAAGAAAAGAAACATGAGCCCTCAAGGCCGGCTCTCCCCTCCGCCCTCGTCCAACTGGCTCTGGGCTTCGTCAGGTGCATCCGGTGCTGGCTCTCGACTAGGAGGTGGAGGTGGTCCCATCGCGCTCGGCCCTGCCTGACCGGAAGATACAGCAGCACTGGCGGTGAAGGCACTGGTCAGACCACGCTCTTGTGCACGCTGTCGAGCACGCCTGTACCTCTCTTCCACACTCCGGCGCTCGTGCTCAGCAATCCCCAGCTGGACCCGAAGAGTGGATATCTCAGCATCCATCTTCTGCCGCTCCTGCCTATCCCGCTCTCGCTCCTCGTTGATGATCTCCAGGCGAATCTGGAGGCGCGCAAGATCTCCTGTCGAGAGTCGAGCCACCAGCTCCTCCACAGCCCGGATCCGCTCTGCATCAGCCTCGGCACGAGCCGCTGCAGCACGGGCATGCTCTATCTCCGCTTCAGCCTTCTGAAGGGCTTCCTGAAGCTCAGCAACCTGCAAAGGAAGATTTTGTTAGTCCAAGGCAATAAAAAATAATCAGAAAATTCAAGAAACCTGAGTAAAGATGGAAAAGTCAAGAAGATCCCACTGTGGGAGTCAAGAAGTCTCGACCGTGGCTAAAAAGACGGTTATCTCTATCCCTGTATTATTCCATGTAATTATTTCATTTGCATTCGCATTACTATATGATAAATATTTATTAGAGTATATCAAGGACCTTGTAATTTTGATGAAACTGGAATTTGAGTTCCCCTTCAACAAAAACAGTGATAATTCCAGAGGATTCTTAATCGCACGGATAGGCCATTGGATTGTTAATTAGTGAGGACGATGGTTCCGCTTTTGTGAAACGGTGCGTGGATAAACGAGCTACGGCTTAGCACTGGATTACAAGAATTGGTATCTTGACTCATTAATGACAATTTGACAATATTATCCTTGATTAATTTATATTTTATTTGACTTTATATTTTTCTTTTAGCCCAGCATGCATCATGTAGGACTTTGAAATCATTGTGATAAGAATTAATTATTGATTAAGTTTCAGACCATTAAATCAAACAATCAAAACATGATATGAAATATTTCATTCTTAATTGAGTATCTTGATTATCTTTGAGGTTCGCTTGAAGATATCATTGGAATTCTATCCTTGATTGGATTCTTTATCCAATATTCTTGTTTTCTTTTAAGATCCATCATGGCTGTAGCACGTCCACATTGGCTGGCAAACGCTCCCTATGATGAAACCTACAGTGTCTATGACCTGGGGTACTTCCCACTCCGTGGAGGTTGATCGACCTTATTTTATTTCCTTGTCTACTTCATCCAGACAGGATTGATTCCATTGATTTCATTAAACTATCTTCATTGATGATCTTGAGAAAAATTCCAATCATGTGATGTTAAGAGCGTGTCTCATCACACCTTGGCATCACCTTTTCAGTACATTCCATTTCATTTCACTCCCTTGCAAAGACGATGCCAAGGTGAGGCAGCTGTAGACACGCTAATTTTGACGTCATTTTGAGTAAATTTCATATCATATAATAATGCCTCAGAATGGTCTGATAATTAATCACTGATTAATTTTTATTAATCTTTTTGAGTGTCGGTTCAAACAGACATGTTTAAGTTAATCAATTAAATTGATTTTAGCTCAAATTTCAGTTAAAATATGAAGAATCCTAAAAGGCGTCGAGACATGTGGACGCTATTTAGAGTTTATTCTTATTTTAGCGTTTAAATTTGAATTTTAATTAATTGATTTATTAACTAAAAGGCGTCTGTGAAGGTCGACGCGTTTTAGGTTTCCTAAGCTGTTTTAACTTCTCTTCCGGATGTTTATCTTTATCTTAATTAGGGTAAAACACGTCTACCAACGTGGACGCGTTTTAGCTAATAAAGATAAAGATAAGTTTTCTCGGATATTTATCCTTATCTTAATTTAATCTGAAAGGCGTCATCCATGGTGGACGCGTTTTAGATAATTACAGATAAAGATGAATTAATCAGTAATTATCTGTCGATTAAGGTAGATAAATCCGAGATTTTTCTATGTTAATCGCGAACGCAGAAAATGCCTATAAATACCTTGCATCTCAAGGAGTTAAAAAAAAAAAAGAGAGAGAGAATTATTGAGCCACAGCGTTATAGCGATTTGAAGATCGGAGCAACCACGTCGGAACGCCGGAGCGCTGCCACCAGAAGTCGGCATCCTTCTTCAAGATCTTCATCTCTTCAAAGCTTCAACCAACTGGACTGGGCATAAGTTTTTCATATCTGAATTTCATTTACATTCATTAGTTTCATTCTCTCATACTCACTGCATGCAACACACACCACATCATTAATTTTCCAAAACCATCTGTTCTTAAGGGGTTTCAAAGCCATCTAAAACAAGTGAGTTGCTGTTTTAAGCATGTTTCTAATCATAGTTAAATTTGATATTATTTCTATTTAGATTCTCATCACTGTTCCTTCTTTATTTTTCTGTTTCTCTATCTCTGCTGCATTCAACAACAACAACAAGAAATCAAAAAGAGGGAAATCAAGCACGAAGCCAGGAGAACTTCTGGACGATCCTCAACATTCAACAGCAAGAACAAAAGAACAAGAAGAGGCTCTCTTTCTTCAGCCGGCTGAAGGAGGGGAACCAAGGATTCATTCTTCCGCGTTTAAACAGGTAGGCGATCAAACTCTTTTGAAGCTTTTTAGTTAAAAGTTTCTGGCGATCACAGCACCTTAGTTGCATTTTTTTTAATAGGTTAATTTACTCTAAACAACATAGTTTCTTCACATTAATCACACGAGCAAATTTTCAGCACCTACACTCAAGTCACAACCACAATCAATCAACGGCCAGGTAAGAGGTGGAGTAGTGGGAGGCTCCCCCTACTTTCGTAGGGACCTAATTATAGAACCACTTTCCCGCTTAGGCGTTTGCCTTTTTAACCTCTAGCCTAGACACCGTTGCCAAAAGTAGAGGTAACCCGAAATTTAAACCACTCACGGTGTAAACTTTAGATTCTCTTTTCGACTTGTTTTTAATTGGATTAGGAAATGCCAATGCAAGGAAGGTGATTTGTAGGCTAAGGAAGGGTGATCAAATCCCTACCTTATGTGGTTAAAGTTGTTGCCCTTAAAGTATTTTTGAATGCAATACAAGGCAATAAGCAAATCAATACAGGGTGTGTTGATGCAATCATGAATGACTTGCTAAAATTGAAACACGTACCTTTCCCCCGCAATCTTCAATAATTTATGGAAATAACTATGAAAGGAAGCTAGCTTATGCTTTCCTAGAATGATGAATGCCTAGCATGGAAGGTTTCTAATATGGAAATGGAGATTTTTAAATTTGAATGTTCTTCTTTTGTTCCTTTTTTTAGTTAATGGAAATCTATCTAAATTAGAAACTACAAAAATTGAAACTAACTAGAGTAAGGAGATTGAAACATAGAAAGTTGGAACATACTTACCATGATTTCGCTTTCCTTTTTTTTTCAATACACCTACAAAAATAAGAAAAAATGAGGTTAGCTAAAGATTAATTACACTAAATTCAAGATAATCAAAATTAAAAATTTAATTCCCCGGCAACGGCGCCAAAAATTGATCGTTTTGAATTGTGTGTCGTTAAACACTTTTAAAAACGTCAATCAACATTAATCCACACTCAATTATTTTTGACAAATAGCACGGTGAGTATGGGTCAAATCCACAGGGAATTAAGATTTTAATTTCAAAAACCTTAGATTTTAATTATCTAAAAAGTTGAGAATTAGAATTGATTAATTAACTTCCTATTCTTACAACAGATTAATTGACTAAACTAACTACAAGTAGACTAATCAAATGAGCCAAGTCTTAGAAAATAATTACTACTGTGTTTGAAGAGGAAATAAAACTGAGCAGAATATAATCTAAACTAAGAAGGTTACAAATATTTAGGTAACACGTATTTAACTTATTTATCTAACTAAAAATGTCATTACACAACTTGTAATCTCAAATTTTCCTGAAAAGAATTAACTAAACACAGAATAATCACTAACTAAACCTATATAACTAACAAAATAACTTAAAACAAAAGAACCCAAAAAAAAGTACAGTAACCACAGAAGCCCTGGCAAGTGGAGAGCGGTGCGGTGGAGAAGGCAGCACTGCACGGGCGGTGCACTGGTCCGAGCCGGGTTCGTGGCAGCAGGTGGAGGCGCCGGTGCTTTGGAGCGGCTGCAGGGGTGCGTGGTGCACTGCACCGAAGCGCGGGCCCGTGCGTCAGGGGCGCGACAGGCGAGGCGCAGGGGCGCAGCAGCGTAGGGGCGGCGCGGGGCGGCAGGCGAGGCGGGAAGAAGCGTCCGCACGACGCGTGGCTGGGCGGTCCGTGCCGCTTGGCACGGACGACGATGTCCGGCAGTGCGAACGCACCTGGTGCGCCGCGTGGCGATGGTGGCAGCTGGCCGTGCGGGAACGCCCTTCGAAAGGGCGCGGGCGATGATGGCGCGCGCCTGCGTGTTCTTCCGAGGCGACACGTGGGGGGAACTGCCTTCTCCTTGGCACCGCAGCACAGAAAAAGTGAGGAAGAGAGGGAGAGAGACCTGACAGCGGAGGAGAGAAAGGGAGTGGGGATTCTGTCAGAGAGAGAAAAAGTAAGGGGGAGAGAGGGAGAGACTGCGGGAGAGAGAAAGAGCGGCTGACCCCTTAAATTAGGGTTTCTTGGGTAAAAGGTTAGGATAACCCTAATATGATGAGCAAATGACCAGTTTGCCCTTACGTCGTTTATTTTTCCAAAAAGATGGGCGATTCTGCTGAGATTTGAACCCCAGACCTCCCACACGCCCGCAGAGACTTAACTATTACACCACAACTTCCTTCATGCCCTGTTCACATAAAATAAATTCAAATTAGTATATTATCATAAAAGTCATCACATTTATTTATTTATTTCATCTCGGTTTTGTCGAAAAATCTCAAACGCGCTATACTCCATTAATCACATGAAATGACGATATTTTTAAGTCGAAATTTGACGAAATTAGTACCGTTAGAATTGGTACGAAATTATCTATCATTTTATGCTATTTTACAGATAAAAATGTGAGTGTGATACAAAAGATTGCCTTTAAATGATTAATTTAACAATTTATCACTTGGGCATGATGTGCAAGCAAACCCTCCAATCTCCAAGATGGTATAGCAGCACCTAGATGCCCTAGGCCGCCTTACATCAAGTATATAAATTCTTTTCTGAGAAGTAGCGCATGCAAGGTTTTTAGCCGCCAACAAGATTATTAGATACAGATAATATAGGGCATTTTTCTTAAAATAAGTAGATTAGAGAATTAGTGCATTATATATATATACACACTCTTCGTAATCTCACTCATGTTTAGGGTTTCTTTTTGAATTTTTGGGTGTTTTTACACAAAAGTGAAATTAGATAAAGCTTTTATTAGATAGGGATAATATATGACATTTTTCCTAAATTAAGTAGATTAGTGTAGGTGCTGAAAATTTGCTCCTGTGATTAATGTGAAAAACTATGTTGTTTAGGGTAAATTAACCTATTAAAAAAATGCAACTAATGTGCTGTGATCGCCAGAAACTTTTAACTAAAAAGCTTCAAAAAGAGGTTTGATCGCTTACCTGTTTAAACGCGGAAGAATGAATCCTTGGTTCCCCTCCTTCAGCCGGCTGAAGAAAGAGAGCCTCTTCTTGCTCTTTTGTTCTTGCTGTTGAATGTTGAGGATCGTCCAGAAGTTCTCCTGGCTTCGTGCTTGATTTCCCTCTTGTTGATTTCTTGTTGTTGTTGTTGAATGCAGCAGACAGAGAGACAGAAAAATAAAGAAGAAACAGTGATGAGGATCTAAATAGAAATATCAAAGCTAATCATGATTAGAAATATGTTTAAACAGCAACTCACTTGTTTTAAATGACTTTGAAACCCCTTTAGAACAGATGGGTTTTGGAAAATTAATGATGTGGTGTGTGTTGCATGCAGTGAGTATGAGAGAATGAAACTAAAGAATAAAAATGAAATTCAGATATGAAAAACTTATGCCCAGTCCAGTTCAGTTGAAGCTTTGAAGGATGAAGATCTTGAAGAAGGATGCCGTCTTCTGGAAATGGCAGCGCTCCGTCGTGGTTGCTTCGATCTCCAAATTGCTATAACGCTGTGGCTCAATAATTCTCTCTCTTCTCTTTTTTTTTTTTTTTAACTCCTTGAGATGCAAGGTATTTATAGGCATTTTCTGCGTTCGCGATTAACATAGAAAAATCTTGGATTTATCTACCTTAACCAACAGATAATTACTGATTAATTCATCTTTATCTGTAATTATCTAAAACGCGTCCACCTTAGTTGACGCCTTTAAGATTAACTAAGATAAGGATAAATATCCGGGAAAACTTATCTTTATCTTTATTAGCTAAAACGCGTCCACCTGTGTAGACGTCTTTTACACTAATTAAGATAAGGATAAACATCCGGAAGAGAAGTTAAAACAGCTTAGGAAACCTAAATCGCGTCGACCTCTCCAGACGTCTTTTAGCTAATAAATCAATTAATTAAAATTCAAATTTAAACGCTAAAATAGGAATAAACTCTAAAACGCGTCTACATGGATCGACGCCTTTTAGGATTCTTCATATTTTAACTGAAATTTGAGCTAAAATCAATTCAATTGATTAACTTAAACATGTCTGTTAAACCCGACACTTAAAAGATCAATAAAAATTAATTAGTGATTAATTATCAGACCATTCTGAGGCATTATTATATGATATGAAATTTACTCAAAATGACGTCAAAATTAGCGTGTCTACAGCTGCCTCACCTTGGCATCGTCTTTGCAAGAGAGTGAAATGGAATGTAATGTACTGAAAAGGTGATGCCAAGGTGTGATGAGACACGCTCTTAACATCACATGATTGGAATTTTTCTCGAAATCATCAATGAAGATAGCTCAATGAAATCAATGGAATTAATCCTGTCTGGATGAGGTAGATAAGGAAATAAAATAAGGTCGATCAACCTCCTCGGAGTGGGAAGTACCCCAGGTCATAGACACTGTAGGTTTCATCATGGGGAGCGTTTGCCAGCCAATGTGGACGTGCTGCAGCCATGATGGATCTTAAAAGAAAACAAGAATATTGGATAAAGAATCCAAGAAAGGATAGAATTCCAAAGATATCTTCAAGCGAACCTCGAAGATAATCAAGATACTCAATTCAGAATGGAATATTTCATATCATGTTTTGAGATTGTTTAATTAATGGTCTGAAACTTAATCAATAATTAATCCTTATCACAATGATTTCAAAGTCCTACATGATGCATGCTGGGCTAAAAGAAAAAATATAAAGTTAAATAAAATATAAATTAATCAAGGATAATATTGTTAAATTGTCATTAATGAGTCAAGATACCAATTCTTGTAATCCAGTGCTAAGCCGAAGCTCGTTTATCCACGCACCGTTTCACAAAAATGGAACCATCGTCCTCACTAATTAACAATCAAACGGCCTATCCGTGCGATTAAGAATTCTCTGGAATTATCACTGTTTTTGTTGAAGGGGAACTCAAATTCCAGTTTCATCAAAACCACAAGGTCCTTTATATGCTCTAATAAATATTTATCATATAATAATGCTGATGCACAATAATTACATGAAATAATACAAGGGTAGAAATAACCGTCTTTTTAGCCACGGTTAGGACTTTATGACTCCCACAGTGGGATCTTCTTGACATTTCTTTGAATTTTCTGCAATCAAAATTATTAGTTCCAAACAAATCTTCAATCAAAACATGAAAACATAGAATTTCGGACAAAGCACATAAAGATCTGAAACGCGTCGTGTCGTGCAGACGCCATTTAAGGTTGAAACGCGTCAATTCTCCTCGACGCCTTTTACTCACAGAAACAGGTTTCTGGCTGTTCTCTATTCGAATTCCAACTCTATCAATGCACACCCCTTTTCCAATCCGGAAAAGTCTTCCTAGGATCGCAATGTGGTCTATATAAACACCCTTAGGTCGTTCCTAAGCAATCCCACTACAATCCAAAGATCAAAAGTAGAGTTTTCTTCAAGGTTTCTTCAAAGTTCCAAAGTTTTCAAGGTTCTCTAGCTTCAAGGAGGAGGAACTCCGAAAAAGGGAGTATGAGTTCAAGCAAGAAGATGAAGATGTCCTTGGAGCAATTTTCAGATGTGGAGAATCATCTCAATGGAAGAAATCCCAATCTCCAAGTAAGCTCAATCAACTTCTTCTTCAATTCTCTTCATGTTCTTCATTAAGTTCTTCATCATGTTCTTCATCATGTTCTTCATGTTCCTCATCATGTTCTTCATCATGTTCTTCATGTTCCTCATCATGTTCTTCGCCTTTTCTTTTGATTTTCAGAACTATCCCATGTTTCCTGGCCCAAGGAAGTTCACCTCCTTACCTTGGATCCGTAAACTTGCGAAAAGCATCAAGCTTTCTATGCAAGTATTCATATCCATGTGGAATCTTCAAGGTCTCGTAGTGCTTGCCAAGCATTACAAGAGCGCGAACGCGGATTGGGCGGCTATGGGCGCTTTGATCGAGTGGTGGCATCCCCAAACTCACACGTTCTTCTTCCAAGATTTCGAGTGCACGATTCTTTTAGAGGAGGCGGAGCTTCTTTTAGGTCTCCCAAAGACCAAGGAGAACAAAGAGAAGATAGCTTTGATGAAGGAGAGAATCACTGGTCAACAATTGTTGACATCTATTATGAAAGATCCTTCAGAAGCTAAAGGATGTCTCACTAAGAAGGGAATCAACCTTGCAAAGCTAGCCGAGTGGACGCTGTACGAAATTGATGATCTAAGAGAGGATGAAGCGGAGGATGTAACAAAAGCCTTAGTTACATGCCTAGCCGGTGCCTTATTCTTTTCTGCGCAGGATAACATCTTAGAAGATGACCAAGTCAGTGCTATATGCGCAATCTTCGAAGGTAAATCCATTAGCACTGCACTCTTAGCATATCTTTATAGTGGGCTTTCCACAGCGTCTGTGGGCCGTCCTCCTTATGGATGCATACTTCTCTTCGCCTTATGGGTTGAACTTCACTTTAAGTTTGAGCACAGCAAGAAAAGGCCTCTGAATCCATCTCAGATTTACTTGAATAGTCCAATTCATTGCATAGCTAATGTTGTAAAGTTCAATGAGTACATGGTTAACAAGGTTCCAAAACTCAAGACCCGAGCTGATTGGAGAGAATATTTAAAGCTCATGACGTCCGACATATTCGACTCGTCTCCACTTGCTTTGGTCGGAAAACCTGTGTGGGTGCGTCGTGCAGCAGGAGCAGACCTTAAGTTGATCGGAGCCACCGAGTTTGTGCTGTACAATCCGCATCGGTGCCTTACTCAACTTAGCTTGGGCCGTCGTGAATTCCCCGAGTTCTCTCCCACACTTCCGATCAAGAAGCGCGACTTGGAATCTGACGAAGACTATGAAGCCGTACAAATCATTACCACTTTATGGAACCTTGGCTTCAGTTACCGTGTAAGATCCTCTAAAGATAGAGACAAAGGATTGAAATTTCCCTATCTTAAAGGTCTTCATGAAATCCTTCCTTGAAGGTCCTCTTCTTCTTTTATTCATGATGTAATAAAGAATTTCATTGAATAAAGAAGTTTTTTTTTTATGCCTCAAAACCTTTCCTCAACTTTTTGTGAAGTGCACATGATTTTTCCTTTAGAGAAAACTTGATTTTTCCTGAAATTTCAACAGTTCGGGTTCTGTTAAATGCAAAACGCGTCCAGTCAGAAAGACGCTTTTCAATAATAAATTCAATGAAAAAGTTAAAACGCGTCTGCCCAACATGACGCCTTTAAACCATAATTCTTTTCCAGAAATTCAATTTAATCCTCAAAAACCCGATTTAAAGATTAAACCGCGTCTTTACATAACGACGCCTTTCAACTCTCTCTCCTACTTTTTCCAGGATTCTGTCATTAATTCCATGATTAATTCTCTGAAATGCGTCAACACAGTAAGACGCCTTTAATGATTTTCCTCTGTACGGTTCTGACAAAAATAGTGAAACGCGACTACGTATGTGGACGCCTTTCAGTCAAATTCAAATCTCTGTCAGTGCCGCTCACATTTTGCGCCCTAAAACGCGTCATTCTGAGTCGACGCCTTTCATCCCTTCGTTAACAGACCCGCGAAGGCCCCCCTTTCTTCCTCACTTTTCCAAAAACTCTTTCTTCCCTCACCGGCGGCGATTCGAACTCCGGCGATCTCTCCCTCGAATCTCCCTCTTCTCAAGCCATGGAACGCGGTGAAGGTTCCGGGAAGACTAAGACCCTAGCCAAGAGGAGGCGGAGGCAAGAAGAAGCTCCCGAGGAGGTCCCGGCGGCCCTTGCGGAGGCGGCGGCGTTTTTGGAGGAAGAACTCCCTCCACCGGCACCTATGGCGGTGGAAGAAGAAGAGGAGGGCGACCTCCACACGGTAAGCTCCCTGTGGGTGTGGTTGTATGAAGAAAAGAGAGAGAACGGGGTTCTTGAAAGAACCCGGAATCTGGGCTTGAAAGGCGTCCAGACCAGGTGACGCCATTCAAAAGGCGTCATCATGGGTCGACGTTTTTCAAAATAAATTCCGGATTTTTTAAATAGGAATAAAAATTTTGAATCGCGTCAAGGCATGTTGACGTGTTTTAAAAGACGTCCATGTGTGCTGACGCCTTTCAAAACAGAACTGATTTTTTCTGTTTTTATTAATTACTGACCCTTATTTTTGTGTTTTTATTTGCAGGGAGTGATGAGGGCTAGAATTAGTTGGGACCTAGTGATAGGGGCTTACAGAGGGCTCCCGGATTTCCAAAAGGCGCGCCTGCGTCAGATGGGATTCGGCGAGGTGCTGGACATCGAGCCATTTTGGCTTGATCTGGTCCTGCTGCAGGTCTTGAGAGAGAGATGGCATGCGGAAAGCCGGGCATTCCTAATGCCATGGGGGCATATGATCCCCTCCCTAGAGGATGTGGCCAGGATTACTGGCCTCAGGGTAGAGGGCCGACCTGTGAGCGGGGTGACCTACCCCAACTATCAGGGATTGGCTGAAGCATTACTAGGAATAGAGGTATCCAGCATAGGTAGGGAGTCTAGGATGGTCCCTAGGGTAGAAGTAGAGGCAGCACTAGGTCTAGATGAGCCCCGGCGTCGGTCTGACGAGACCCGGGAGGAGTTCAGGGATAGATTAGCAGAGTCGTCCTCCTTAGTCTACTGTAGTGATCCTGATCAGGTAGAGGAGACAGATAGACAGCTTATAGTCTTTTTAGTTTTCTTTTTCGGTAGGTTGCTCTTCGGTACGAAGGGCGACCATATCCACTGTAGATTTCTTTACTTGTTAGATGACCTAGGTAGCCTAGGAGAGTATGCAACTAATGTGCTGTGATCGCCAGAAACTTTTAACTAAAAAGCTTCAAAAAGAGGTTTGATCGCTTACCTGTTTAAACGCGGAAGAATGAATCCTTGGTTCCCCTCCTTCAGCCGGCTGAAGAAAGAGAGCCTCTTCTTGTTCTTTTGTTCTTGCTGTTGAATGTTGAGGATCGTCCAGAAGTTCTCCTGGCTTCGTGCTTGATTTCCCTCTTGTTGATTTCTTGTTGTTGTTGTTGAATGCAGCAGACAGAGAGACAGAAAAATAAAGAAGAAACAGTGATGAGGATCTAAATAGAAATATCAAAGCTAATCATGATTAGAAATATGTTTAAACAGCAACTCACTTGTTTTAAATGACCTTGAAACCCCTTTAGAACAGATGGGTTTTGGAAAATTAATGATGTGGTGTGTGTTGCATGCAGTGAGTATGAGAGAATGAAACTAAAGAATAAAAATGAAATTCAGATATGAAAAACTTATGCCCAGTCCAGTTCAGTTGAAGCTTTGAAGGATGAAGATCTTGAAGAAGGATGCCGTCTTCTGGAAATGGCAGCGCTCCGGCGTGGTTGCTTCGATCTCCAAATTGCTATAACGCTGTGGCTCAATAATTCTCTCTCTTCTCTTTTTTTTTTTTTTAACTCCTTGAGATGCAAGGTATTTATAGGCATTTTCTGCGTTCGCGATTAACATAGAAAAATCTCGGATTTATCTACCTTAACCAACAGATAATTACTGATTAATTCATCTTTATCTGTAATTATCTAAAACGCGTCCACCTTAGTTGACGCCTTTAAGATTAATTAAGATAAGGATAAATATCCGGGAAAACTTATCTTTATCTTTATTAGCTAAAACGCGTCCACCTGTGTAGACGTCTTTTACACTAATTAAGATAAGGATAAACATCCGGAAGAGAAGTTAAAACAGCTTAGGAAACCTAAATCGCGTCGACCTCTCCAGACGTCTTTTAGCTAATAAATCAATTAATTAAAATTCAAATTTAAACGCTAAAATAGGAATAAACTCTAAAACGCGTCTACATGGATCGACGCCTTTTAGGATTCTTCATATTTTAACTGAAATTTGAGCTAAAATCAATTCAATTGATTAACTTAAACATGTCTGTTAAACCCGACACTTAAAAGATCAATAAAAATTAATTAGTGATTAATTATCAGACCATTCTGAGGCATTATTATATGATATGAAATTTACTCAAAATAACGTCAAAATTAGCGTGTCTACAATTAGTAAGATCAAATACTGAAAATACTTTATTTTAATTGTCTCTTAATGAATGTGAAGTTATTTTAACATGCATCTTCCATATAATAATCATAGATTTTCATGACATCTTAAAGTTTTTAGATCTTCTAATTCAAAATCTTAAAATACAAAGACAGAAGGTTATATTATTTTAAATATATTTTACTTTGTCTCTTAATCAATATAAAACTACTTTAGCAGATCACGTAATGTTAGAAAAGAACGTCATCAATAAATTAACTATAAATAACATAGAAATATCACATGGCAAATTGAATCTTGGAAATCATTTATGTGGTATTTTACTTGTTTTTTGACTTCCAACCAAAAGTCAATAAGGAAGGAACTTCCAAGATTAGAGAAAAAAATGAGTTTGTTATAAAAGAGTTGACTTTTGTAATAAATCAAAATTAATTATAACCTCTCTCCCTCAACACATTCTATGTAAGAGGTAGAAGTCAAAAGTAACTTTCGAGAAAAAGTTTTGCCAAACACGTCCTTAATATGGTATCAAAAATTCATAGTCAAATGTACTCAATATTTGCTCATGAATCTTTTGATAGAATTAAAGTCAACTTACATGTAAGAAGGTACATTAGAAAACACTTACTCTAATTAAGAGACGAAACAAATTAAAGTATGCTTAAATAGTGGAATCCCCTCTATCTAAGCATTTTTAAGAGACAGAATGATAGAGAGCTTCTTGGGCTTTAAGTGTGCGCTCCCAATCAGTCCATTTCTCTTGTTTCTTCTTTCTTTCCTTCTATTTCTTTGTGCTTCATATTCATAATCTAATTTCTCTCAAATCTCGGTTATTATTTTTGATTTTGAGATAAATTCTCCGTCTGTGAATAGAATTTTTGAGAAAAAATAGAAATCTAAAATCTATCTGTAATAGCATTTCCAAACGAAATCTTAATCTCACACTGGATGTTAAGCTACAGGCCACTCTCACTTATGAACTCAAATTTTGGGTTGGAGCTTCAGTTCACCAACACGTTCCATCAAATACAACTCTACCCCAGTCTGGCAGCTTCGATCGTAAAACTTTTCTTTGAACATGACACGATTCGTTTTCTCCTCATTTTTGCAGACAAGTTGCACAGAGATTAAGCAAACAAGTGGATGTTTAACGTTATTTCAGGATTCTTTGTTGGGTTATTTAGATTCAATTAATCACAAATTCACTCAATGGGTAGGATCCTAGTTTCAGTTCAATTTCCACCGTTATACTCTATGGTTTTCTCTCACAACGTTATGAAAATCTAACCAGGACTTCGATTGGTACAACCAGTCCGATGAACAAGGAGGAATACCTTGATTTTGGGGACTTACGGAGGTCTTTAACGCCAACCACTCTAGTCTGATAGAGGGACCGACCCAATCAGAGAGAGGTGAAGACGTCAAGAAGGGTGTTCCTAAGAGAAGAGGAGGGTGTTAGCCCCAGTGCGTATGACCTGTGTCCTGGAAGGCCTCTGATACTTATTACGTAATGTGTAGTAGCAAACAGATCAGAAATCTGAGAACTGAAGAAAACAACAAGAAATTGTCTGAATCACGTCGCTGTTGGTTGACGCTATTCAAACATAAACTTATTTTTTCGCAGAAACTCAGGCAGTAGACAGTAGAGAAAATTGCCTAAAAGGCGTCTGGGTTGAGCGACGCGATATGAAACGCGTCGCTGCTTCTGGACGCTTTTCAAGTCGCAGAATCAATATTTTAGGAGGAATTTTTGGATTGATTCCCCCTCAAACAAACATGATGAAAGCAGTAGATAATCGGCTCATGCGAATCTTTTGATTTCAATTTCTTAACATGATGATTTATCATATAAACAACAAAATAATCACTCAATCACACATGTTTCTTATCACAAAAACAGCTCTTCAATCAATCAAACGGGGAGGACAAGATCTTGCCACAGGGGTGTGCACGTAGTGCACGTAGTGCACGTAGGAATGACAACTAAACTAAAAACTCACCGATCGGTGAGGGCGTGTCGAGAGACACAGGTGGTGCACCGCGGGTCCGATTGATAAAAGCAAAAACAAAGATTAAAAGATGGCGAGACCAAGTCCCACCGTGATCGCCAAAAAGCTATGAGTGCTCAAATTAGGGTGTGTGATTATCATGAAAATTTATGTTGTTTATGTGACAAATGAACCTATTAAAAATTAAGTGAATGTGATCGCCAGAAACTTTTAACTAAAAAGTTCCAAAAGAAAAAGTTTGATCGCCTACTTGTTTTGGATGTGAGAGATGTTCGAGGCCTTGATTCCCCTCCTTCAGCCGGCTGAAGAAAGAGAGCCCTTTTTATCTTTGTTCTTGTTTTGACTGCTTATCGGACTTTGAGGATCATCCAGATTTCATTTTCCTTGTTGATTCTCTCCTCTTGATCTCCTTTTATATCATGCAAGAAAGTGAAAAGAAAGATAGAGGGAAAAACAATAAGAACTCAAATAGATGTAGTATATATTCCAGTAGAGATTTTAATCATGCAACTTGAACAAAGAACTCACTTGTTTTGATGGTCTTTTAAACCCCTTAAAACATGGATTGGAAAATAATGTTAGTGAGTGTGTGTTGCATGGAGTGATGTGATGAATGAGATTTTGAACTAATATGATGATGAAATCAAAGAGATTAATGAAAAGAACTAAATTGGATGGTCCCTGGAAAGTCTTAGTCTTGAAAGTTCTTGAAAGGACGAAGAGGCGATGAAGAAAGGATGCCGACTCCTAGAAGTAACAGCGCCTCGATCCTTCAGCGTCTGGGCGTCGTCTTTTTCTTGGATCACCCAGAATTATCACTAACCTCTCAAGAATTATCACTTTAATCACTTATCATCACTCTCAATAATTATCACCACTAACTTTTCAATGACAAAGGGATTATGTATTTATAAGCTCTTCATCCACAATTATTAATGGATTAACATGAAAGATTTTGAAGTTTATCTAACTAACAAACAGATAAACACAAATTAATTCATCACTATCTGTAATTATCTAAAACACGTCGTCTATGGGAGACGTCTTTTAGACTAATTAAGATAAGGATAAACATCCAAAAAAAGAGACAGAAACAACTTAGGAGACCTAAATGGTGTCGTGTCTGGCAGACGTCTTTTAGCCAATTAATCAATTAATTAAAATTCAAACTTAAATATCAAAGTAGGAATAACTCTAAATGGCGTCTACACACGTCGACGTCTTTCAGACTCTGTCATATTTTAATTAAAATTTAAATTAAAATCAATTTAATTAATTAACTTAAATTATGTATGTCTGACCCGATACTATTTAAATAATTAATCCGAAAATATTAATAAAAATTAACTAATGATTAAATATCAGACCATTTTGAGGCATTATTATATGATATGAAATTTACTCAAAATGATGTCAAAATTAGCGTGTCTACAGGGACTAGAATCTCATTAACTTTATGTAATGATCTTGTGGCAACAGAACAAACCATCCCATACTTAATGGGTAGGCAACTCTTGTCAATTGCAACTACTTGTAATTTTCAGTCATATTCAGCCTCCAGAACACTTGTAACATTGTGGCAGTACAACAAATTACAAAGTCTAGTTAGATTAAATCTGTTTGAAACGTTATGAGAATGAGTTCCTGACATAACTCTTGTGGCAGCACAACAAAGTTATGCCCGTCACTCATCCCAAAGTTCGGCACAAGCCTTAGTCTAGGTCATTGACCGTTACTGAGTGGGCTTTCTAGTAGCATAACAAACTCACTCAATCTAAGGCCAGCTCACCTAGATTATAACAACGAAAGGCTACGTGGGTCATTCTTAATGCCTCATATTCATCAACCTAATAATTGATCGAGGAGGGATTTTATAATTTTGGTCTCATCAATAATAGTGCTACATAGATATAAGTCTTTGGAGTATCATACTCTTATAAGAGATATCGAACTAGTAGCACATCCAACACATATCAAATACATGTTAAAAAACACATGAATGATCATGGACTTTTAAATATGTATGATAACACCAGAGCCAGTCGGTGAACCACAATATAGTACAAAGAGTGAACGCAGTTGATCTTCCCATCTTATGCACTTCATGATGTGAATCTCTGTTCCATGGTACCATCTGATGTCATCCTCACTCCAAGTCCAATCCATCTCTTAAATTACATATGATTAACAAAATGAACTCGCAGGCCTACAAATATACATGAAATAACAAGAAACCTCAATCTTAATCAAGGGGAGTACATTTCTGGTGGGAGATAGAAATTACAATTCGAATTTTTATAGAGAGAGAGAAAGAGAGATACGTATACTCCATTAAATAAATCACACCATTAATCATTTAATGCATTCATCCACACATCCTCACATGATTAAAATAGTCCATGATCATACACCCACACACATAAACACATCACATGATTTGAGTGTTAACAATCACATAGTTAATATTGAAATAGTTATTATTTCAAAATATTAATTACATTCATAATATAATTAAAAAATATTTACTTTTAACTAAACAATTTTAGTTAGAAAACAAAAATAAAGTCTAAACAATTTATATCATAAGTTATTTTCCATCATCGCATGTTGAATTTCGAACAAAATAATTAATTGATTAATTAGAATCATATTCTAAACACAATTAATAAAATGTTTAAATTAACAATTAATCAAACTTAAGTTAACAAATTTTAAAATAAATTTAAAACTTGTTAACCATAAAATAAAAGAGTTTATAAATCTTTCAATATAACTAAGTATTTAAAATAATTTTAAAACTTTAATTATATGAAAAATAATTTTAATTAGTCTTAAACCTTTTAAAACTATTAGAAAGATTCAAATCTCCTTTTAAACGGTTGTAATTGGGCATAAAATGGGTCAAATCAGGTTAAAAGAGGCTTAAATGACCCAACCGGATCCCATTGGGTCCGAATCCTAGGGTCGGGTCCAGTAGACCCACGAAGGGGCCCGACCCCCTTCTTCCCTCCTGCCCATTAGGGCCTCCCCCCCATACACACACACACTATTCATATAGCAACAGCAGCAACCATACTAGCGGCGGGCTAGCGTTGACACTGCCACTGCTGGTCACCGTCGGGCGACCCCATCGGCGCCAGCGACGATGGTCTAGTCGGTGGTGGTGGCCGTTTAGGCATCGTCGGCCTATTTTTTACATCAAATGTTTGTGGCAACCGTTCTCACTCTCTCTCATCCGAAGTCCAAAAATTGTAAAACAATTTTCTTCCTCGAGCATTTTTTGATGCTTGACAATCCTAGAACACTTCTAGGATGATCTAGATGAGAAAAGAGATCATAAAATCAAAATACAACATCAAGGAAACTGTGCACACAGATAACAAAATCATATTTTTTTATTTTAATTTTAATTTTTTTTTTTTTTTTTTTTTTTTTTTTTTTGGGGGGGGGGGGGGGGGGGTTTCAAAACGACCTTTAAGCCTTGTTCTAATGCCTAACTCATAGCTCGACAATATATCCAACTACTCATAAACACTTTGTGGCAACTAGAATGATAGGAATCGCATGCACGCCCGCGACGAAGTAACTCCAAAATCACACATGCGATGATGAAAAGTAATACAAAATATATCAAAACAATTTAAATAGAGCTGAGAACCTGACTCTGATACCACTGTAAGGAATCATGGTAGGAAGAACGATGGCACAGCAGAATAAATAGATTAATTAAATCTTTTCTCGATTCACGTGCATCAATTCTCGGATGTTTAGAACTCAATAAAATAACAAACAAAACATGAAGATAGGATCTTCACTATTATGGAGACAAAAATTTCTCCTCAAATTGAAGACGAATGAGTGGTCGATCTCAAGATCGTAGGCCGTTCAAGCCTCCAGCCTCTAGACATATCCATACGAATCTCCGCGGCAATCTGGATCTCCTCTACGCTCTGCAAACTCCCTCCAGATCTCAACTCCACCATGAACAGAGAGATGAGAGAAAGAAAGGGTTGCTCTAGATAGAGAGGAGGAGGGAGGATGATGTCTCGTCGCTTATTGGAAAATCGTAAAGTCTGGCTAGGGTTCCTCTATTGCAATTATTTATAGACTCCCGACATTTTTCAAAAATACTAAAAAATTTATAAAAACTTAAATATTCTTCAGATCTGTGAAAACTCTTTTGTGTGTGATCCTTTGGGACCAATTATCTATTTGGTTTTCAACCCATTAAGTCAATAATAATTTAAATTAATTATTATTCATTATCTTATAATGAATTTTAATCTGATTATCATATAATCGTTTATCCATTATCACATGATGAATTCTTCGAGCTTTCTAATCATAAACGGCACCAAGCTATACTTCATGATCCCAAAAGATATCGGGGATATGCAACTCACTAATCGTAGCCTTTCATCCACAGATACCACATAGCTATAGCTCTTTATCTATGTAATGTCCCAGTCAGACTAGGATATAGTTTAACTATCAAACCCTGATATGTCTTAACCTAATGAAACCTTGTACTCAATATCAAATTAAATAAAAAATTTATTTTTGTATTTAATTATCTAACCTTGGCCAGAAATTTTGAGTACTATTCCATAGGACATTCTCCCTCCGATGACATATCAAGAGTGAATGTTTCTATGTTGTCAACTCAATTGCCTTTGCAAGAATCCCACTGAGTCCGAATAACTGACTTTATAGAATCACAAAGTTGAGATTCTTAAGTTAGTAATTAAATACTCAGTGACACTCGAGCAAGACATCTTTTGGTGACTCTGGTTTAAGATCTAACTATGCTACTGTGACTATAGAATATAGCGATTGACAGTCAGTATACTGGCCATTCGAAAATTCTAGGTCCATTCAGTTTAGTGAACTCAATGCACTAGTAATTATGAGATCAATCGCCCTCATCATATGAGTAAGCATCACATCCGGATCTTCAATGTGTCGTCTTGAGATCCTATGACTAAGAACAATTCTAACACATGCATCTAGATGACTGATCTCATTATCATATCATTATGATTTAGTCATCATCACATGTGTTGCAAGACTTCATCACATTAAATGATAAACGCACATAAAATGATAAGACGTAATAAAGAATTACTATTTATTATTAATAAGAATGAGATACTCAACTCAACTCAACAAAGCCTTAATCCCAAATAATTGGGGTCGGCTATATGGATTCTTTGTTTCCACTCTAAACGGTTTTGGGCTACCTCTTCTAAAAGGTTTAAAGCTTCAAAATCATATTGTACTACCATCTTCCAAGTTAATCTAGGTCTGCCCCTTCTTTTCTTCCCTTCCTCTATCCTAATATGCTCCACTTTTCTAACTGGAGCCTCTCTAGGCCTACGCCTAACATGCCCAAACCATCTCAGTCTCCCTTCTCTCAATTTATCCTCAATTGGTACCACTTCTACCTTTTTTCTAATATACTTATTACGAATTTTATCTAGCCTAGTATGCCCACACATCCACCTTAACATTCTTATCTCGGCAACACTCATTTTGAAAACATGTTGCCCCTTCATCGCCCAACACTCGCTACCATATAACATTGCAGGTCTTATCGTCATACGGTAGAAATTTTCTTTCAGCTTCGTTGGGATCTTGCAGTCCCACAAGACTTCTGTGGCAACTCTCCACTTCAACCATCATGCTTTAATCCTATGGCTAACATCCTCACCATACCATCCGTCTTCTTGGAGGATCGAACTAAGATATTTGAAATTGGTACTTTGAGGTATTGCCATCTCATCCAAGTTAACTCCCTCTTTTTCGCATATCCGACCTTCACTAAACTTACAATATATGTAATCTGTCTTAGTTCTACTTAACCTGAAATCCTTAGACTCTAAGATACTCCTCCAAAGCTCTAGTTTTCTATTAACTCCCTCTTACATCTCATCTATCAATACAATATCATCCGCAAACAACATACGCCACGGAATGTCCTCTTGTATATCTTTTATTAAATCATCCATAACTAATGTGAACAGGTAAGGACTTATTGATGATCATTGATGCACTCCAAAAGAAATTAGAAAATCTCTTGTTTTTCCTCCGACCGTGCGGACACTAGTAGTTGCTCCTTCATACATGTCTTTTAATATTTGTATGTACCTAGTAGACACTCACTTGCGCTCTAACACCCACTATAAGACATCTCTTGGAATTCTATCATAGGTCTTCTCCAAATCGATGAATACCATATGTAGATCTTTCTTCAAATATCTATATTTCTCTATCAAACTCATGATGAGAAAGATAGCTTCCATAATTGATCGACCTGGCATAAAGCCGAATTGATTAGCCGAAATAGTTGTGCCAGAACGTAAACGATGTTCTACAACTCTCCCCCATAACTTCATAGTATGACTCATGAACTTAATTCCTCTATAATTTGAGCAATCCTGGATGTCTCCTTTGTTTTTGAAAATAGGTACAAGAGTGCTCTTCCTCCATTCATATGGCATTTTCTTTGATACTAGGATCTTGTTAAACAATCGGGTCAAGCATTCCACTCCAACATCTTCTAAACATTTCCACACTTCAATAGGAATTCCATCAGGGTCACAAGCTTTACCTACTTTCATCATCTTCAATCCTTTCTTGACTTCCGAAAATCTAATCCTCCTAGTATAATTCACATTATGCTCTATTGTACATTTTATACCCACTATGTTTCCATTATGATTATCATTAAAAATATTGTCAAAGTAGCTTCTCCACCTTTCTCTGATGTCCTCATCTTTCACCAACACATTTCTTTCACTATCCTTGATACACCTAACTTGGTTAAGATCTTGACACCTTTTCTCTCTTATTCTTGTCAATCTATAAATATCTTTTTCTCCTTCCTTGGTTTTAAGTTTCTCATACATCTTTTCAAAAGTTTGAGCTCTTTCCCTACTAACAACCTTTTTTGCTTCCTTTTTTACTATCTTGTATTGTTCGTAAGCCTCATTATTATCACACTTTGGCAATCTTTTATACCATTTTCTTTTACTCTTCACCACCTTTTGTATCTCCGCATTCCACCACCACCTCTCTTTCGCAGGTGGGCCATGTCCTTTAGACTCTCCGAGTACTTTTCCAGCTACTTTTCTAATCTTTGAGGCCATATCTATCCACATAGTATTGAATCCAAACCCGACTTCCAATCACCCATATTGAGGAGTTCATTTTTAAACATCACTTGCTTCATCCATTTTAATTCCTACAACCTTGTTCTAACAGCAGTCTTCCTTCTAAACGTATCCGACCACCACTTGATCTTAATATTTAAGACCACTAATGTAACAACCCGTCACCCTATAATCGAGGATTCGATTACTAAATGGGTACCGAATCATTAAAATTTGGAACCAAACCAAGATATCGATAAGTCTAAGAAATAAATGATAAACTAAGCTAAGCATTCCACATCACATTGAACTGTAAAGGAAGTATAGGAATTAAAAATTACTACAATTCGACTCAACTCAGCAAATAATTACATATTCCAACTGAAAAGAAATAATTAAGCGTACATACCTGAAAGAAAAATAACAACTACATCAGGGCATATCCCGGAATAGTGGCTGCTGACGCGCAATCCGGGACAACACCCTCCACGCTACGCCTGCCTAGAATCCTCACTTGAAAACCGCAGGGGTGAGTCTCATCGAAATGGACTCAGTAGGGATCCTTCGATCCCCACCACCCACTCACGCACCTACAAGTGTAACAATACAAATATAAGCAATTTAAATAAATAAAGCAGTAAACACAACTCCCAAAAATTCTCAAATTTCGATATAAAACACACGCATTCATAAATGCAACATGCACAACTCTGAAACCACTCCACCACGGAGTCCACAACCAACGTCTTGACTAAACACATAAATCACGCGGCCGAACACGGAAAACACCGACCCGCTGGGACCAAACAGCAACCCTTCGGATAGCGTGCTAGCCACTCCGGCCTGTCTAGCTCTAGGTGGTTCTGCTTCCCCAACACGAGTGACACTCAGAATGTACTACTTCCACACCGGTACTAACTATACTCCGGAGTACACCAGGTGACCCTCTCTCTAGGCGTCACCCCACCACTCCCATACCGGCGCCGTGTCACTCCCACACCGACACAGGGTGCCTAAGCGCTAACAACTGTCACTCTAGGTCCACGATCGCACAAAACACAACACAGTACAATCCTGTCACATGGAAATTCTCGTCGTAAAAGTACGGTATCGAACATGTATTTAACTGAATTATATAATAATGTAAACACATGTTAATTCCATGAATTAATGAAATTTTGTCTTGAATCGCGTAGCCTGTGGCCGACGTCATTCAAGACCCCTAAGCTGGTTCACACAGAAACTGACTTCGGGAGATAGGCCTAAATAGCGTCGCCCAAGGTTGACATTTAAATGACATCACCTGGTCGCGACGTCATTTACCACCCGAAAATCGAACTGCCCTCTGGCAACTGGCCCTAAATCGCATCGCCCGTGGTCGACACTATTTGAAAATGGCGTCGTCCTGACCCGACGCCAATTAGCGCCCGAAGCAGGATTCCCTGCGGCCTCCCTGAGCCATAAAAATTGGGATTTTCCTCCTCTCTAAATCACCCCAAAACGCCCAAAAATAGAGAAAGAGGAGGAGAATCCAAATAACTTATTAAGAAAAAAACACTCATTCCCCATTTATAAAAACGAGCATTTTTACCCACAAACCCCCTAAACATGCTCCAAAGCAGGAAAATAACATGGTTTTAAATCAAATGAATTGCATGTGAGGATCGTCACCCTACCAGTTACTTGAACTACTCCGTGTTCCTAGCCGCCGGTCCGTAACAGTGCAAGCCGCCGCCGATACCACTGTGAACGTCGTTACTCCACCAGGACGTCGGCCGCCGTCCGGAGAGCAAAGTGTCACGGAGGAGATGGTGGTGGTAGTCGTAAGGGATAGAAAGTTGATGGAGTGGAGGAAGAGGAGGAATGGGGAGTGGAAGGGAAGGAAAAGGGGAAGGGGACGTCGGAGGTTTCGGAGGGGAGGGGAAGGAGAGAATGAGAAATTGAGAGAATGAGAGAAAGGAAGGAGAGCTTCAGAGCGTCAATCGAAACATCGCCAAATCGCGTCGTCTAAGACCGACGCCAATCAGACGACAAGACGGGGTCGTACACTGACATATCTCTTAATGGCGTCGACCATGCAAGATGTCATTCATACAATAAGACCGGTGCGTACTCTCGCGGTCTAAAACCGGCCCACGTGGCACATTCTAAAAGCATCCCCCTAACCTGACGCCGTTTGAAATGCGTCTCGCAAGCTCGACGCGAAAAAAAAGCCTATGCCTTAGCCCCACAAGGGCCCAAACCAAGGGGTCCGACACCGAAGTCAGCCCGATAACCGGATCTAAAACCTCAATCCTTACAACTAATCTGTGCTTACTTGTTAAGGCCTCTCCGGAGATAACTTTACAATCCTTGCATAAAGCGCGATTTGTTTTCCTTGTGAGAAGGAAGTTAATTTGGCTTCTATTTTGTCCACTTTTAAAGGTCACTAGATGAGATTTCCTCTTTATAAAATGAGTATTTGCTAATATAAGGTCGTAGGCCATAGCAAAATCGAGGATACTTTTTCCCTTCTCATTTCTAGTCCCAATGCCAAAACCTTCATGAACCTTCTCATAACCCTGACGTTCACTTCCTACATGCCCATTGAGGTCCCCACCAATAAAGATATTTTTTTCATTTGGAATGCTCTACATAAGGTCATCTATAACCTCCTAAAACCTCCGTTTACTCTCACTATCTAATCCAACTTGTGGAGCATAGGCACTAATTACATTAATCGCATCTCCCTCTATAATTAATTTCACTAAGATAATCTTATCTCCTACTCTTTTCACCGCTACCACTGCATCCTTCAAAGTCTTATCAATAATAATACTCTACCTTATTCTTATTTCTCTCATTTTCTATATACTCAATTTGCAACCTGTATTTCCTACTTCCTTCCTTTTCTCTCCTACCCATTTAGTTTCTTGAATGCAAGCAATCTTGACTTTTCTTCTCTCCATGGTATCAATAAGTTCCATCAACTTTCCTGTAAGAAACCCTATATTCCAAGAACCTACTCTGATCCTCTTCTCAACCTACACTTTCTTAGAATTCTATCTGTAATAACATCTATTATTTTTCAAGTTTGTCCTATGTCCTTTTCTCTGTTCAGTTCCATAGACTAGCTTCTTTACCCACACCCGTCCATGATGTGGGAACCCTTGCACATTTAACATCACATCCGGGAGTCAACGTGGCGCGTCGCCTGTGGGGAACGCCCTCAACCCTTATCTATTTCTCACTACACCCGGGCTCCGGTGCAGCGCGTCGTAAGTAGAGGACACCCCAACGTTAATTTTGATTGAGATAATTATATGAAATAATATTACCACATCTCATGTGATTGACTTGCAGGGCATACATTTCTATCACTTTACTCATGCTCTAGTGTATAAATAGTTATAGTGAAGCTATAACTTAAACACAAAAGAGCCACAGGATTTGGTCGGGACCCACATCAGCTGTTCACAAAAGAACACACTATGAAATTGTCGTCCGAATGACTAAAACACAAGACAAAATAGTACAAGCTGATGTCCTTCCCTACTCCTAGAAAACTCCAACTGATAGAGACATGCTAACACTAGCGCCAAACTTGTGAGGAAACTCCAACACCAGTACACTGCCACCACAACTCCACACAATCACGACAAGTGTGTCCACTAGCATCCTACTACTGAGTGAGGCAACTGAGAAAATCACTCAGTCCACGCATGCACGTCTGTCTAACCTCCGA
Source organism: Zantedeschia hybrid cultivar (assembly GCA_030544215.1). NCBI lineage: Eukaryota > Viridiplantae > Streptophyta > Magnoliopsida > Alismatales > Araceae > Zantedeschia > Zantedeschia hybrid cultivar. Next base: position 16,519,195 of record JARZZO010000003.1, read on the forward strand.
GAGTCTGGAACTCTGTAGAGTAAGGCAAGTGAGAAACCAAACAAGAATAATTGAGGTCCCCAAGACATCTCGTAGGTGGTCTGGACACCCAACCATGTGTACACACAAGCAGTGTCTACTACTGTCTGACGGCCGATTCCTCCCCTCCCCTACACAGACTCAGACTATAAAATGTGGGGCCCTGAGAATCGACTAGAACCCACACCCACCGAAGTACCGGGCTAACTCGTGACTTGTATCCTTAAAGGTCACATCATGTTCAAACATACATAATGTACTACTGGAAAAATCGTCACTGGAAAGGCTCAAAGCACATAAGATAAGCATCTAACATAAGGTTTAAGTAATCGTGGTAATCATAGAAATACACTCACAACTCTTCACCAACATAGTGGCTCGCGAGCAAGGCTACCACCTAATGTCATTAGCTGGAGTTCATAGGCCAATACTTCACCCTTTAGCCTCAAAATAAGTCATCCTTGTCAAATCGATCGATTGGTTCATTCAAATCAATCGACCGTTTTACACAGGGCATCCACACTGCACTCTGTGCAGTTCTCTACATTGTCTAGTAAAATTATCCAATTGTAGAAGGATAAAAGGCATATCAAATGAAGTTTAAATTTAATAAAATTTTGTGAGTATTTATACTTATATGTTAAGAACAATATATCCAAATTTAAGTAAAAAAATATTAAGAATTGAGTGTACAATAAATCATACATTACTATCCTGTCAGAAAATCATGAAACAACCCATCACCTAAGAAGACGAAAGCATATCTCCCCGGTTTCTTAATCAAACACTATAAAATTTGGTGGAAACTATTATTGATATGTCAGGAGTTATATATAAAAATTTCAAGTTAAATGGTGCACTTTGCATATAAAACAAAATTGACAAGTCTTTAGACGTAAATTTTTCAGAGAAAACTCTACATCCACTAAGATGAAAGCTAACTCCTTCAAATCAACTAAAAACCATGAAATTAAATGTTAAGCTTATAGACATGAAGACAAAAGAAAATCCTCAAACATATATAGCAATCTACTTGACATATCACTTATTATAATTCAAGAAACTTAGGAATACATTATTTTTGCGCTAAGCAAAGATCACATAAAAAACTTGACTTAAAATCCTCTTATTTCATAATTAATAACAAAATAAGGACTATAGATAAGAACACAACTTAAGAAATACCAAATTATATACATGCATACCCATTTTAATCATCTATATTAATATGCACACCATGGATCTTGGAAAAAAATCTAAACATGATCATCACCTTACCTTAGAACTTGACTCCACGATCCCAATAGATATTCTTAAAACTAATCTAACTCAAGGGAAGAAGAAGAAGAAATCCAAGAGCTTCTCATAAATTCCACCTTCAAAAGAGCTTCTTCCTCCATGAGAAGTACAATACTATCAACTGGAGCCGTAAAGAATGAATCTTCAAGACTCCCCCCAGAAGTCAAGAGAGAGTAAGTAGGAAGATGAGGAGAGCTTGGGGAGGAGAAGAGCAAGTGTGGTTCGGATCTCTCTCTCTTTCTCTCTCTCTGTACAAAAATCTTATAAAAATTACAATCTAACACTCTAACTTTTTAAAAAAGCTCCCACACTCATATGTACACAATAGGCCATCTAAAACTTATTTTTATGATCCAATAACTCTCATTTGAGTTCTAAAGTCTACCCCAACAACTAAAATCACTCAAAAGCTTTCACATTTATTAAATCTAATATCTTCTATTTAGGTTAAACTCACTAAAAGATGAAATCGGATCCAAAATTCATTAAACCATATTTAACCCATTTCATCAAGTATAAGCTACACACAATCATCACAAAAGTCATTTTAAACCGGTCCATTTGCAGTCAAATTCGGTCAAAGTTGGTAAACCAGTTTGAAAATTGTGAGCTGGACAATTAGGGTGTTATACGAATTATCCATTTATAAAAACGGACGGTTGCTAAAAGAGTACCTCCACTCTATTTTCCGTCCTAATCCTTTGTTTTCACTAAAATACTTATTCCTTTTATTGAATTAATAACCAGTATTAGAATCTTAGGATTCTTTTTTGGGTCGATGTAAAATATTAAAATCTAAAATGAGAATTTTAAAAATGGATGAAGCCTAGGTTTTGTTTTTAGCCAAAAATAGTTGAAAACATAGGCTCTCTTTTCTGTTAGTTTCAAAACAAGCCATTTCAAAAATAAAATTTTTCATATTTCTCAAAAATCCAAACATCTCCTACATGGGGGAAGATGTGATTGGCAAGACCTGATTTGGATTACATCTGCGCTTGTATTTTTTGTTTCCAAATTTTCTAGTTCATAATGAGTCATTTATGTAGTGGTTATGCCAAATTGCGCCACATTTTCGAGTTAACAGCGTACATTTCCAGGTCCGCTCCATGAATAAATTGTGATTGCTAGATAAAAACTGTGATCCACTTATTCGATTTAAGCAAACATGTGAAAGCCTAAACAAAATTTTGGGCTCAATTAATAAATAAACAACTCATAAATAAAGAAATCAGGCTTGAACTTAGATATGCAAGACTCATTTATGCTTGTGAATGAGCTTGCTTATATTTTTTTAATAATCTCACCATATTTACTTAGTAATTCACTTTAAATTTATGTATATTTTATTTAATAAGTTAATTAATATATAAATGCAATGATGAATACAACTTTAAATTCATTTCTATTTTTTGGATAGTTTAAACAAAGCAAGTAAATGTTAATTGGATAAGAATTGTAATTAGAAATTTTTACTTTTCAATTCTTATAATCTTTGAATGTTCCTTGTAAGTCCTCACAATTTTTATATTTTCTCAAAACTCCTGCAATCTTTAAATCATCTTAAAAAAAATTGAAAGATAAGTTGCAAATAAATAATTATAAGACTAATAAGGAATATAAAGATTGTAAACACTTATAAAGAATATCGAAAGATATAGGGATTGAAAAGTTAAAGTTCTTTGTATCAAGTGTGTAAAATGAACCTAAAAGGAAAAGAATTCAACTTAACAATATTCAAATTACTCGAATTCAATAGAATTTAGATTCGAACATAAGCCGCAAATAAACTACCTCTTCTTCGTACGTTAGTTAGCAGTGGCAGATCTAACGTTAACCCAATAGAGTCTAGGGCTTCCACTGGATTTTGTCAAATCCGTAGTTTAGTCTGAAATATTGATCTAGTCTAAAATCCCACTGACTTAATCTAAAATCTCTTATGATTTAATCTAAGATCCCGCTGACCAAATCATATGTATGATTTAATGTGACTTCAGTGGACAAGCTTTTTAGGTCCCCACTCTACGTTAGCATCATGATTGACGGAGGACGTCACGAGGCCTCTGGCTACTAAAAGGCCAAAATCCGGAGACCCGAAGGCCGCCACGCTTACGCGATGTGAACGCGGGTCGCCTCCTACATGATGAGAATTTGGTACGTGATAGCATAAAAAAATTTAATAGATTGATATGTATAAATTAGAACTTGGAATCAATTTATTTGTTGACTTCAAACATTAATAATGATTCCATTTGTTTCAACTCATGTGTATAGGACAGAATGCTTGCATCCCAAGTTACAAAGTTTAAATTTTTATTTTTTTGATAATTTAACACGTCTTTGAAAGGTCCGCTCTCGCATCCAAAAGGACATAAAGATAGAGGAAGCATCTAGCGAACCCTCCCATCCAACACCACCTCTGTCCCCAAGCCATCGTGGCTGTGGAGACCGCGTCTAGGAGGCTTTGTCATCGTCGTCTTCATTTATTTATTTATTTGTCTATGGTCTAGACAGCGATGGGTTTCCCCTTCCCCTCTATAAGTAGAGAACCCCATCTCGCTTGGCTTCCTAGCCACCTTCCTCATCCACTACTCGGTCTGCTCTGTTCTTTCTGAAGAGCAACCTCAGCTCATTACTTCCTACTGAGAGCATGAAGGTATGCTGCACATACCCAATCATCTCTCTTTTAGATTTCCTTCCAAGTTAATCCAAGCCGTGCAAAAGACGCGAAGGTCGAAATTTCTTTGCTCTTATGTGTGCAATAGTCTGATACTAAATTTTTCTGCTGTTTTCCTGCCTGCCCTTGCAGCAAAAGGTGGTGATCAGACTCCAAATGGAGGACGCGAAGAAGCGTGCCAAAGCTATGAAGATAGCCGTTGGGTTGCCAGGTAAACAATGAAACCTGCGGAAACATCTATGTTACTACAATCCATGCTCCTTGTCATCATCTTCGATCATATCTAGAAAGCATCTGATCACAGCTAAGGATCAAACGTCACTAATTAGCAAATACTGCATCCAATTAATTAGTAGTTCCCTGCTGCCTCACCAACAGATTATTTATCACAAACAGGTTATAGAGATCATGAATTAACGTTAATTTCCTCACTTTGGCTTTGAACAGGAGTGTTGGCGGCGGCGATAGAAGGGGCGGACAAGAACCAGATCGTGGTCATCGGGGAGGGGGTGGACTCCATCACCCTGACCAAGTCACTGAGGAAGCACATGGGCTTCGCCGAGCTCATCACGGTCGCAGCCATGGAAGAGAAGAAAGAAGCGAAGAAGGAAGAGAAGAAGGAAGAAAACAAGCCGGTGGCGACGGCGCAGCCCTTGGCAGCGTGGCCTTCTTACGCAGGCGGATACCCGCCGCAGTACGGCTACTACGTGCAGCAGGAAGAGCCTGGCCATTACCAGGATCCCAACTGCTGCATCATGTAGACATAACAGTGCAAACCGCACCACACTATGATCAAGCAGCTAGCTAGAACGACTACACGCTACAGTACTGTAGAGAAGGGTTTGCTCTGAGAACACACTTCCTTCCCACGAGGGAGAACAATGGAGAGGGAAGATTTCTGCACTGCTGTCTTAAGACTATGGTTAATTGGGTGTTTGGTTGTTATGTTAGACGGTCAGGGTCTATCAATTTTGATAATTCAGCCATTTGTAAAGTGTATTGTTATGAATTCGTACATCCACGATGAAATGTCAAAATCTTTTACAGAGATTTTTTGTAAATTAGGGAGATGTGTCGCCTTCTTGATCCATGGTTCTGTTCTTGAGCAGAAGCTCCCTGAGGTCTTTAACTAGTTGATAGCTACGATAGAGCGTGTGCGTGCAGGAGTGGATCAAGCATTGTTCCAGTGGGGTACACTACCGGATTATGGATTCATACAGGTCACGGATCTAGTGACCCTATTGACCCGTCTAATTCAGTGATCTAAACCTTGTTGCCTTCCAATTTGGTTTGCAGTTTCTAATTCGGGTGAATCTACTGGACAAAATTCTTGTGTCCGCCACTGCGTGCATAAGTTGTTGAGCGAGACTTAAGATTTAACATCCTTCTCTATCTTGACTTCGGCATCACATCTATGGAGGATTGAGCGCACACATTCTACATTTTTAACTTCGTTTGCATTCCACTTCATCTTATTAACTTGCCCACTATGACAAGGGGAGTAAGGAAGGCAAAGAAAAGTTTTCTTACTTATTTAAGGCTTTTATTTAGAGTTGGCTAGAGTGTCAATAGTATAAGGAAAGTAGACTTAGATGGTCTTAACATCCTTGAAATGCCAAAAAGCACATATTTCTGAAGACGACAGAACACGAGAAGACGACTTGGACAGCGTTTGGCCCTGTTAGGTCAGTGCAGCCATCTTTAATCGGTCCAACCTTTCACATAACGAAGAAAAGTCTTCATGTAAGAAAATGTCTACCTGTCCACACCCTTTCTTGGATCTTCGCAGCGCCACAATGCAATATATCGAAGTCTATGGAGGAAAGAGAAAAGGTACATCATATGCATCTATTTTAGGTAAATTATCCCCGCGTAGGCTGGGTACTCGAAATATTCTTCCTCGCCCTTACTGTTGGAGCGACTATATAATAGTCTTACATCGTTTAATTTTAGTTGTGGCCAGTACTTATGATCTTGGGTCCTTCAAACTCAACATTTGAGTTTTGTGGTTTGTAAGATGGTATCAGAGTAGGGACCTGACCTAACTTTGCGCCACCTCCTGTTATCTAATTTTCACGGCCCATCTTGACCGTGAGAAAGAGTGTTGGAGCGGGTCTTACATCAATTAATTTCAGTTGTGGCCAATGCTTATGATCTTGAACCCTCAATTAAAATTTTCACGGCCCATCTTGACCGTGAGGAAGAGTGTTGGAGCGGGTCTTACATCAATTAATTTCAGTTGTGGCCAATGCTTATGATTTTGAACCCTCAATTAATTTCAATTGTGGCCAATGCTTATGATCTTGGACCCTTCAAACTCAACATCCGAATTTTGTGGTTTGTTAAGACTTACATAGTGGGAATCCCTCTCGATCTGGATATGTCATCATTCTAGTCATATGTTCCCTTCCAGAGCTAGAATACTTGTTCTCTGGTGATCATAGTGAGATTAACCGGGTCACTTCTTTTGCTTAACTGCATCAATCTTCTCATTACCGCAATTAGTTCACCCATCGACCCTGCTAACCTTGCCATGATCCAATTCCCATGTTACATGTAGTTATTAGGACGAGTAAAATACTTATTGCAATGTCTTTTTTTAAAAAAAAAAATTAAGATTGAGTTGTTTACTAAATTTTTAAAAAATCAAAAGCTATTAATAGGTTTAACCAACTAAGAGCATCTTTTTATTGCACATTCGGTCCTGATTTTTTATTTTTTATTTTAATTTTTGAGTCATCTAATCAGGCATCGGGCTGTACAATAAGATAAATGTGTCCCAATCTTAAAAAAAAAAAATCACCTTTAATACCTACTGCAACGCCTCAATTGTAGCGGAGGTGCATTGCGGCAAGTATTTCTCTGCTAGAACTGTCAATATGGGTAAAGGGACTGTATCCGACGTGGACCGGTCCATTATTTTTAGACCCGGAGACACCTGCTAACCCATGAATGGACCAAATAATTATGTCTTTGTGTAAATCAAAATACTGAGGTCAATATATTTTGGTGCATCCAATAGTTCCGTAGAAAATACATTTTGCTTCTTTTCATCTTTTGTAGATTCAAATAGAGAAGACGTCAGGTCAGGGTGGGTTTGACCCATTAACCATTCATGTGTAGTTTCACGGGTCTTGGAAAACAGGTCTGGGTACTTGTATTTAGGGTCAGGCATGGATCCGACCCATTATTGATGATCCTAGAAATTAACGTTAGGCCCTGGTTGGCCCCACATTATCTCGACTTAGTTGGTTGAGCCGGTTAGAGGTGACTAGGGTGCAAATGGTAGTCTATAGCTCGTTTACTCAACCGATTGTTAGCTTATAGGTTAGTTAACTAATAGTCTATTTAAACCAATATGCATAGTTGATAAGATAATAAATAAAAATAATAATCATAATGACGAAAAGTATCTAATGTGCAGCCATCTTTAACATGTCCAACCTTTCACATAATGAAGAAAAGTCTTGACGAGAGAAAGTGTCTAATGTGTTACCTGTCCACACACTCTAAGATCTTCGCTTTGCTACAATGCAATATATCGAAGTTGATAAAGGAAGAAAAAATAAAGTAGATCATATACGTCTTTAGGTAGATCAAATTCAGCTGATATTCATATAGAATTATGTCACGATTCTAACTTGCGCAGACTTGAAATTTTCTTCCTAGCCTTTTACGTGGTGGGAATCCCTCCCGATCTGCATATGTCATGATTCGAGTCATGTACTCCCTTTCAGAGCTAGACTTTTTTTTTTCACAATAAAAGATAATCTTCATTTATTCAAACACAATAAAAGAGTACATAATGAAACCATAGGGGAAGTACATGCATCAACATAGATAGGTGGACGGCACCACTACAAAGCATACAACATAAACTGGTTACAAATATAACATGGGTACTTGTTCTCCGTTGATCATAGATAGGTAGAGCAGTGGACACCTCCCGCCTCCTCAGTTGGGGAGGACGGAGATTCGATCGCGTTCATGGTGAGCAGACCGGACGCACAGGTGGTTTTCTCGTTCTTTTGAGTGGACTTTATGGTACGTATTTATTCTCTTTTTTCGGGAAATGGAAGTTTGTGGAATTCGATCCCTTGTTCCCTTATGTTGGTGTATAAGCTCCGTACTACTGTGCTACTAGTTCAAAAAAAAAAAAAAATCCTAAAAAGATTAACCCGGGCACTTCTTTTGCTTAACTGCATCAATCTTCTCATTGCTGCAATTAGTTCACCCATCGACCCTGCACAATGTCAATCTTTTGCAGTTTGGCCAACATTCTCATAATGCAGTTCCCATGCATGTTGCTGTCAAAATGGGTGAAGGACTTGTACCTGATGTGAACCACTTCATTATTTTCGGACCCGGATATACCTGCTAACCCATGAATAGACCTGATAATAACCGTCTTTGCGTAAAATCCAAATATTGAAGTCAATATATTTGGGTGCATCCAATATTTCCGTCCAAAATACATGTTTAGCTTCTTTACATTTTCTATAGATTCAAATAGAGAAGACATTAGGTCGGGATTTGACCGATTAACTGTTCATGTGGTAGTTTTACTGGACTCCGAGAACAGGTCTGGGTATTGTATTTTGGGTCAGGCATGCCCAGATCTGACCCATTATTGATAATCCTATATATATATATATATATATATATATATATATAAATTAGGCCTTGGTTCGCCAACAGTTATTTAAAAGATGAGAATAGATGGTAAAGGCTAAGAAAATATTAAACTTTAAATTTAATGGAACCAATACCAATATGCCAGATGCAGAGAGCTTCTTTAACTTCAATAGTTTAGATGGATTAAACACTAAAAGGGCTTCAAAATAAATATTACATGTAAAATAATGTTCAAGAGACTCTCGTTCACGTTACTAAGTAAAATATAACATAAATATTTTTAAATATACTCAACAAAGTATATTAATTAAATATATTAGCATGTTACTTTAAGTAATACACTTAATATATTATGCAACTATAAAGTATATATAAGTATTTAACAAAAACAGAGTTAACTAAGTTTAATATAAGTAAATAAGTAGTTAACTATTATAGTTAACCATTTACTTAACTAGTATAATACTAAATGTGTAGTTAAATATATATACGTATTTAACTAGTATAGTGAAGATATAGTTAACTAATGCACTTAATTGTTTAAGCAAATAACTATGCATTATATAAGTTAAATATATTAGTACAAATGTTATGCGAAGTAAAATATAACATAAATATTTTTAAATATACTTAACAAAGTATATTAGCTAAATATATTAGCATTTTACCTTAAGTAATAAACTTATTAATATATATTATGCAACTATAGAGTATATATAAGTATTTAACGAAAATAGAGTTAACTAAGTTTAATATAAGTAAATAAGTAATTAACTATTATAGTTAACCATTTACTTAACTAGTATAACTAATATAATATAGATAAATATAGTACAGTTAAATGTAGTTAACTTAGCTATATTAGTGTAAGTACGACAAAGTTAACTTAGTATATATAAGTATTTATTTTTAAGTAAATTACATCTTTAAATACTTAAAATTTTAATAACATATTTAAAATATATATTATCTTTAATAGTAATTTTATTTATTAAAATTAATAATTATTATTTTTATGTATTATTTAACCATAATATTTATATATGTATATATACATAAAATTGTATATTCTGTTATTCTAACCAACATTACTAATATAACTATTATAATTATTCTTTTTTTAAGTTTCTATTACAATTATTCATTCTAGTATATATTCAAGCATACATTTTAAATAGACTTCTAGATAAAATGCCCCAAAATCCTAGGTTTTCAGTCACTCATTTTTTAGTTTTGGTTTAAAACTGGATGACAATAACGGCGACTATTTCATAGGGTTAAAAGTCTTGAAATATAGTTGATTTGTATCTTGAATCAACAAGGTACTTGAAGAGTATTGATTGCATTAATGTAAAAAACTCTCTAATTAGGAGTGCTTAATTATGAGTAGCAGGAGGATGGGTGACCTCTTGAGAAGTTTTTGTTTTTAAAGTCGATTGTTCTAAAAAGTTTAAAAATAATATATATATATATATATATATATATATATATATATATATATATATGTATGTATTATGACATCTTTAAATTTTTAAAAATATATAAAAAAATTTATTTGTGACAACTATAGTCTAAGCCTTTGTCAATGGCATAACATTTTAAAAAATTAAAAAATTATTAGAGACGACTATCCGTAAAGCCGTCATGAATAGTCCATTATTCGCGACGACTTTTCTATTAGCCGTCGACGGCTTTCTTATAAGTTGTCACCTAATAATCTTGATTTTTCGTGACGGCTAAAATATAGCCGTCACGAATAATCAAAATTATTGGCGACGACTTTTTGATAATCCGTCGCTAAATATTCATGACGCAACTTTTAGCGATGATCCTAACGACGGTGATTTAACTATCGCAAATACTTTTAGCAACAACTTTTTGAGTATTCACGACAATTTTCAGTCATCACGAGTGTTCCGAATTTTACTAGTGAGATTGATGTAAATAGGGAACAAAATGATATTAATCCAAAACGTTAGAAAATCCAATAAGTCTGGAATGCTAATTCGTCAGCAAATTTTGTGTATTAAATGCATTTGCACCCAACTCCAAAAGCATCGACTAAACAAGTCTGAGATTGTAGGCCATTTATGGCCCACGTATAATTCAGTATTTGCATACACCTCAGCGGCACTTTACAGAAAAGCTCAGTCCTAAGCCGGTAAGTACCCCGCTTACTCTATTTTTTGACATTAAAGGAGGGTCCTCTTCATTTATTAAAGAACCGAGATCCTCAGTACAGACAGGAGGCGGAGGACGGAAGCGAATTCAGGAAGAACCCGGGCAAAGTGTTTTTCGGATTTTTTTTTCCCTTTTCTCGTCTGTACTAATCTTCTACGGTCCAACTCTTTATTAAATATAGAGAATACAAACAACAACAAAGGGCACGTTACATAAGCGCACATCATTCACCAACACGGGTGAGCAGTGGCGGACGCAGGAATTTGGTCCAGTGGGGTCCCAGATTGAGTACTGTGGACCAAGTTGAAGGTGGGACAACCAAAGATGCAAACGGGTCGGATTCGGTGCGGATCTAAGATAGATACATGACCGTATCCATTAAGTTATCGGTTTAAAAATATTATCCATTAACGATACTATAAGTTAATAATCGATCGGATAATTAAATCTGAGTGTATCATATATATTTTGTAAAAAATAATGTGTACTCATTATCTTATCCACTGTGAATATCGATTTGAAAAGATAATTTGTTAATTAACCTATAAACTAATGATCGGTCAAATATTTAGATTATCGATCAACTACCATTTGCATCGCTAGGACAACAATATAATTTACTTAGACTGAGCGATTCATTTGAAAGATACATTCACTACAAACAGAAAATAGTACACTTCAATAAAAAAAAGTACATTCAATTTTTTCAAAGAAATACATTCAACACGAATGTCAGCAAGAGTACACTTCAAAAAAAAATAGTACATTTCATTACAAAGTTTCCTTACAATTGCACTCGACGAGTCTTCATATTTTGAAACAATTCAATAATAGACTCATTGCTCACATTCTCAAACAAATCTTTTTCAATATATGTTACTAAACAATCATTCATCCATTCATCACACATGCGATTCCGCAATTTACTCTTCACATAAGTCATTGCTGAAAATACTCTTTCAACACTTGCAGTGGCCACTGGTAGAAGCAATGCTAACTTGATGAGTAAATATACCTTTGGATACACAACATGCTTCTTTGTCTCTACTAATTTTCTTGAAAGATCACCAATGCCTTTTAAATTTGAAAATCTCTCATCTGATGTCACATCAAAAATATAATTTTCAAGTTGATTGTGAAGTATCATGAGATCAGTAATGTTAGGAAACTCAGTTGAATAAAGTCCAGCTAGCTTAACCAATTTTTCCTTGTCAAAAGTTGAAAATGATTCACAAGGACTTAAGCAAGCTACACAAAGAAGTAGTTCAGTATTTGTTTCATTGAAACGGCTGTTCAATTCTTGTAATTGCATATCCAGCACAGTGTAGAATAATTCAACCTGATAATGATGCAGATTTGTGATGCATGGAGCTTTACGTCGAGATCTTCCAGGAAAAAAATATTGATGGTCCATAGTAGGAATATGAATATCTTCTTTGTTACAAAATGAACAAACTTCTTGTAAAAGATCATTCCATCCTTCATCCCTCATAACTTGCAACCGTTGTTTAGAAATCTTCACAAGTGACATGGCGTTAACTATATCTTGATCTTTTCTTTGCAATGCTATTGACAACTCATTTGTGATAGCCAGTACTTTCATCATCAAGTGTAAAAGAAAGGCGAAATCAAAACTTCTCATTGCAAACAATAAACCACGTGCTTCACCTTTTTGTTCCAAGGTTTCTTCTTGATAGATAATATTTAGTACCTCCATTACAGAAGAAAACATAGCAATCAAGTTGATGAGACTTCCATAATGAGAACCCCAACGGGTATCACCAGTTCTTTTGAGACTCGTTTCTTGATTCAAACCTCTACCACTATAAAGCTCACCGTTATTCAAGGCTTCTATAACACTAGCAGCTTGTTTTTCTCGAAGAGTATCTCGACGTTTGCAAGAAGATCCAACCACATTTATAATTTGAGCAACAACGGTAAAAAGCCAAGACACATCACCATGACTTTTAGCAACAGCTACAAGTGTCAATTGAAGTTGATGAGCAAAACAATGAATATAATATGCTGAACTATTCTCTCTCATAATCAAAGCTTTAAGACCATTAAATTCGCCCTGCATATTGCTAGCTCCATCATAACCTTGTCCCCGTATTCTTGATATACATAATCCATATTTCACAAGAATACATTCAATTGCAGCCTTAAGTGATATAGCAGTAGTATCAATAACGTGAACAATACCCAGAAATCTTTCAACAATAAAACCCCTCTGATCAAGATAGCGTAAAACCAAAGCCATTTGCTCCTTACCAGATACATCACGAGCCTCATCAACTATTATCGAAAACAAATCATCTCCACATTCTCTAATGATTTCATTTGTTGTTTCAATTGCACATGCACTTACAATGTCCTTTTGTATATGAGGAGCAATCATCTGGACATTCTTAAGAGCATTGTGCAATACAACATCATTTAGAGATTCATTATGATCTGTAAGAAATCTCAAAAGCTCAAGAAAATTTCCTTTGTTACATGAATGCTCAGATTCATCATGTCCACGAAATGCTAATCCTTGACGCAAAAGAAATCTTATGCAATCTATTGAAGCTTGTAAACGCATTCGATAATCAGTCTTCATTTGTTCTGATTGTTTAGAAAAAGCAACTTGAATACTTTGTTTCTGTCTCATCAAATCATCGCATTTCTTTACAGCTATGTTATGTGAGCTATTAGGACCACCAATATGAACATCTAACCTTTCTTTCTTGTTCCAAGCTGAAAAACCCTCACTGATAAAAGAGTCACCACCAGATTGCTTTCCATAATCAAGTTTGAACAAATAACAAGATAAACAGAATACAGCATCCTTTGTTATACTATATTCCAACCAAGATTCATGCTCATGAAACCAAGAAGGAACAAATCTGCGTATTTTTCCACCTATAAATTTCGAAGGAAACTTATGGTTACGAGGTTGACAAGGACCTCTCAGGATATATGCTCTTCTCACTTCATCTTGCAATTTAGGATGATACTCTGATATCTTTTTTCTTAATCCTGGATCTGGTTCTAAAGAAGTCAAATCAAATGACTCTTCTAGTTGTGCTTGACTAGATCCTGGATTTTGTTCTTGCACTTGATCAGCAGAAGAAGATTCTTGCTGGTTATGCCGTGAAATTTTAGAGCTACTCGAACTTCCTGCATTGTCTTGATCTTGACTTAATTTTACCAAAAACCGTCTCATCCTAATAAACAAAATAATAATTTGTATGGATCACAAACATTAACATTTATGAAAGACAAAATAAAATATAAATGAGCCACCACCCAGGCTCACTGGATCACAAACATTTAACATTAAATAAAGAAATAATAATATATAAATGAGCCACCTCCCAGGCTCGCTGGATCACAAAAATTAACATCTATGAAAGACAAAATAAAATATAAATGAGCCACCACCCAGGCTCACTGGATCACAAACATTTAACATTAAATAAATAAATAATAATATATAAATGAGCCACCTCCCAGGCTCGCTGGATCACAAAAATTAACATCTATGAAAGGCAAAATAAAATATAAATGAGCCACCACCCAGGCTCGCTGGATCACAAATATTTAACATTAAATAAATAAATAATAATATATAAATGAGCCACCACCCAGGCTCGCTGGATCACAAAAATTAACATCTAGGAAAAATAAAATAAAATATAAATGAAGAAAATCTTATGTAGATTTGATACCTGAATTGGCCACTTCACGATGTCAGCAATCCGATAATGCCTACTTATTTAGACCTGAAGTAGATAAAAGATAGAACAAATGAGCAAAATGTCCTCCTTATTTTAGCATGGATAAAATATATATCAAAAGCCATAAATTGTGAACAAAAGTTTTGGCTCAACCTTATCCGATAAGTACGGATTGAATTCAACCTATCAAAAGCCATAAATTGTCTACATAATATAAAAGAAGTTGGGAAGAGCTAGCCAAGATATGGAAGTCCATGCTCTTATCTAATCTCACAAGTTAAGCATAGTAAATTACTATTGAAGCGTCTGACACTTGTCAGAATGAGCTCAATCATAAGCCAGCATTAAAAAGCCTGACATAGATTTCAAAAGAAACATAAATATTTGCTTTTGAAAAGTCGCAAACAGCACAAAATTCATTAAAATTGTAGAAGTACAAGCACTATGGGCAATTAGTTCCAACCCAAAAATAAATGACATTTAACAGCTAAACCATTTCAAATAATGCAGCACACAAAGAAATGACTAAGAACCCATGTGTCTACGTTGAGAGAGTTAAATCGTGGAACAAGTGATTTACTAAGCTTAACAAACTTGACAACTTAATAACAGGAGAATTTAAAGATTACTTAAACATCCCAGGGAATCAATTGCACTTTGTGCAACAACATAACACAAAGAAATGAGGACTATGGCCAAAAAGTACAAACATGTGAAGCCTGATTTGTAACATAATACACTGAAACCAGAATTATCAATGATCGTCAAAAAACACAAATGTGAAGCCAAGGTTAAAAATTTCCCAACAACCTTTCATTGAAGTATCTCTACTACATTTCTCCAATTCTCAAGCCTGATTATGAAATCCAGGAAACTAACATTGCATTCAAACCCAAGCAAATTAAATAGGTCTAGAACAATTTAAAACTAAAGCAAACCCCAAGCAAAGTTGGAGATGCAAATGACAAATCACAACTTAACTAACAATTGTAAAACAAGTGATTAAGTAAGCTTCAAACGGTCACAACTTAACTAAGAATTCAATGGGAAAGTGCATAAGAACTTAAAGATCAGGTCCAGATGGTTTTCCAGCTATGTCTTCAGTTCACTGAATGAAGAGACTTCAAAAAGAACCATTCTTAGCAGGATGGCATGGTGGGTGGAGTAACCCAACCCCCTACTTAGATTGTACAAACGAATGATCACCACCAGCTCTTCTCTACCCCACACCTAAATTTAGATAAAAGCTCCGACAACAAGGTCCCATGACAACCAAAATGATGCACAGGCTAGTTGCCCACGCATGAACACATCCCTCTGGACCAAGCGGTGACAGATTTTTAAAAGCAAGAGCATAGTTGGGTGAACAAATGAAAGAATTTTGTATGATTTAATATGATTCTTCTATCTAGGGGAGAAGAAAAGCAAAACAAACACCAGGCCAGCTGTAATTTCCTCTTGACAAGGGCCGAAATCTTGCAGGACCACTCTCAAGTACCTACAATTATGGTCAACACCTAATCCGGCAAAGGGCACCGGGCTTGTGATCTGATCAGCATCAACTATCCAACTCAACTGGAAAAAAATGGGATGCGGAGAAGCTCAGTCCACACCTAAACTATCATTAAAGATATCCGTACATAGTCTGCAATATAAGTTCCTAATCTGGACACAGTCTAGTCTACGCTATACAGCCTATACTAAAGATAATACACTAACTGGCCAAGACGATGTTTACCTCTATATGTGTCGGTGCCGGAGGGGGGAGGGAGGACATGAGGCAGAGGGCCAGAGGGGTGAAGGAAGGGAGGCCGGAGGCGGACGGGGCAGAGCCGCAGACAGTGGCGGAGTCGGAGCCGCGGAGGCCGGACCGCCGGAGGCGGAGCCGCGGAGCGGCGGAGGCCGGACCGCCGGAGGCGGAGCCGCGGAGGCCGGAGGGGGTGCCGGCGTGCCGTAGTCACGGCGCTGGCTGCGGCGGCGCTGGGCAGAATCTGCAGATCCGCAGAGGAGCGGCAGAGCCGCAGAGGGCCAGAGAGGGGTGAAGGAAGGGAGGCCGGAGGCGGACGGGGCAGAGGCTCGGAGTCGGAGCCGCGGAGGTCGGAGTCGGAGCCGCGGAGGCCGGAGGCGGAGCCGCGGAGGCCGGAGGGGGTGCCGGCGTGCGGCGTGCCGCAGTCACGGCGCTGGCTGCGGCGGCGCTGGGCAGAATCGGCAGATCCGCAGAGGCTGAGCGGCAGAGCCGCAGAGGGCCAGAGGGGTGAAGGAAGGGAGGCCGGAGGCGGACGGGGCAGAGGCTCGGAGCGGGCCGAGCGGCGGAGGCCGGAGGGGGTGCCGCAGTCACGATGCTGGCCGCTGGGTTGCCTTTGCGGCTTTGCCGACGCCGAGGCCCGAGGGGCTAGGGTTTGGGAGTGGGAGCTCGCACAGGAAGTCAGGTGGGCCGGTGGGGAATGGCCGAATGGGTTGGGCCTGCCGCCTGCCTCCGCGCTCGGTTGGGCCATTGGGCGCTTCGCGCCTCTGCGCTCCGTTGGGCCTGCCTAAGTGGGCTGGACGATCGGGCAGCCCAGTGGGTTCCTCCATCTGTGGCCAGTGGGGTCCTGGACAGTAAATACTGAGTGGGCCTCTAAGATTTCGAAATTCCAGTGGGGTCCTGGGACCCCACTGGTTGTACACTGCGTCCGCCACTGCGGGTGAGTATGCCATAGTACATCCCAAGCAGAAGGGAAAACGGTGCAAAGAACACGAAGGTGAGGGAGGTTCTCCATGAAGACACCGGCATGGAGCCAGAAAACGCTGCATATCCAACTAGGCAGCTTGGACTGATGGCACTCGAAAACATGCACCGTCGACTTGAAATGCACGAAAGGAGTTCGAGATCTCAAGCACACTAACAGAACATCTTCAAAGAACCCAAGAGATGGGTCTCCATTGAGCCGATTGCAAGCAACCTCTAAGAGGAACCTTGTCGATGAGAATTGCGGTTGCAGGTGCGGCAAGCTGCAAAAAAGAACATCAGGGCACACACAAGGCAAACATGAGGATGGAGCACACAAAGAGAGGGGAGATATAGGGAAACGATAGTAGAAAAGTAGCCTAAAAGCCTACCGCTGGTGAACCCTAGAGAGGGCACCAAAATGGGCGGGGCGGGTTGATCTACACGGGGGTGAGGAGATGCAGTGACTGATCTAGCATTCATTCAGTAGGGTTTCAAGAGTATATTGGATTTTGTTAAATCTATTAGTCTAATTTAAAGCAGTTTAGCTCGAGATCTTCTTGACCTGGCTCAAGGCTCCACTAGTTCAACTCAGAATTTCATATGACCTAGTCTAAGACTCCACTGACTCAATCATACTTATAACTTAATATCCGAGTGATCTTACTGGACAAAATTTTTGTGTCCACCACTGAAGAGATGGAGAACATAGGGAGAAGAGGGTGGGGATCAAGATGACACAGAGAAAAGCTAGGGAGGGAAGAGGAGAAGAGATGGACAAAGAGTGGTCAACTGCAAGGAGTACGGAGGGATGGGGAGGAAAAGGAGGGGGAAGGGGTACACACTGGGAGGGGGGGGTGGGGGTTTGGAGCCACCTCCCAGCCAAACAGTTGTCGCTTGAACGACGAGAGAACCATCGAAGGGCCGGCGACGATTCCACTGGAGTGACCAGCGAGGATTCCATAGCGGTCCCCTCTACGGGTTTATGGGGCCGCACACTTGTAGGTGTCCTGTATACTCAAGTTAGGAACACCTTAAGACCAAATAGATTGAGAAATATTTGCCGCGCCATGACGATGCAGTGCATCTGTCATCCGAGAATACATTAATTACACGGGCTTTCATCAGGGTCTATGATTTGGTTGATACTTTTATGCGTATTAGTTAGTATGTACAAGATATTTGAATATGATATAATACTCGAATGTCCATGGCCGACATTCTATTTTAAAATTTGTAAATAAATACATGGTGACTTTCAAAACATTTACATGCATGCTAATATTTGATATATTTTAATTACATCTTTTATGTTTTAAATAAGTTTTCATAATTATTTTTAATATATGCATAAATAATTGCATATGGATAGTTACATTTTTTATGTCATTGAGTCTTATTTTTATAATTTTACCATATCTAAAGAGGGAACTCTTACCTGCCTATCTTTATTCTATAATTGCCACTTTGATTGGAGAATAGGAGAAGAATAAGGTAGAATTCTAAAAGAAGCAGTGTCTAATCATGTTAAACTTTTTATTTATCTTCAATTTAGTTACCATGTGACATTTACTGATTACATGTGCGAGACACCTCCCAATAAGCTATTCAACTCGTCTGAACGCACGACAGTTATAACTATAACAGTATCCAACACGTACATTCGTGCCTTAACACCCATGTTTGTGTCTCACATCTCGTGTGTGAGGATGCGTTGCAGTATCATCGCAAGTGGCACAGTATGTATCTATCTAATATTACTAAGCGGGAATAGAGAGGTAACTGTTCGAAACCCATTATACTCTCTTGAACACTTGCACCTATCAGTGTATTATGATCGTGAGAGATAATGTTAAACTGTGGCATGAACGCATCTCAGGTGAGTCCTTATCGTGGCCATTGGCCATTGCCTACTATCTCTCTCTCTCTCTCTCTCTCTCTTATCTGCATGGGACGTGGTCAAATAAATTAATCAGGTGGGGTGCCTCAGCAGCTTCGGGCGGTCATCGCCTACTCTGCCATGGGCATCCTCCACCTGCTGGTATCTAAAAGAGCCCATTTTCTCCCAAAAAGAAAAAAAAAAAAAAAAAAAAAAAGGCCCAGCCCAGGACAGTAGACGGCCACTTGCCTGCAACAACAGCGGCCCGTGGCAGGGGCATTTGGGGGTGGTTAACGGACGAGGCAATCAGGTTGAAGAAGAAGAACGAAGAAATAGGAGGCGGCGGCGAAGACGTCTCTGCAGTCGAAGCCCAAGGGTATGTTCTTCAGCACCCAGAAGGGGTCGGGGAACCCCAACAATGGACTTTTCCAATGGTCGAAGAAAGGCATAAGTTCATTCACCATTGGCATTTTACAGTACTGCCTTCGCCGTCCAATCACATGCAGCAATATCCTACTATGTTGCTGGAAATTAACATTTGTAGATGCTTTACTTTTGCTACCACTTACATACTATTTCAATGAGACAAAAGTAACATTTTACCATATTTTATAAATGACCCCTTAAGATCCTTAATTTTCAACCACAAGGACAGACGTTCATGGCAGACAGGAAGCTAGTAGACTATATTGTTGATGTCACTCTATAAAATCTGCCAAATGTTATCTTTATGTTGGTCGGAAGCCAGCACAAACACACACAGTTTACCTGAAGGCGTGGATATGGGAGGGAGTAGTTGTAGGATTCCCTCTTTTGGCGTACCTCTCCCTCTCTTTCTCTCTTTCATGCCCTCCAAGTAACCACTTCTTCCTCTCTTTTACCCCACTTAACGAAATTTTAAAAATTTGAACACACTTTCCAATACTCCTTCTCCTTTCCAACTACTAACAAATCCTCCCACCTTCACGTAGACACTCCTCCTCTCCAACTCCAAACAAATCTTCCCACCCGCAGCAAAGCCAACAGTTCTCGGAGGGGTGCAAGTAGAGCAGGGGCAGGAGTAAAGTACCGCAAACAAGTACCACGTAAATACTCTTTCTCCCTCTTCATCTTCCACACAGGTTGTAAGCATTTGTATTTATCCCTCTCGGGTGTCTTTGTCTAAGGGATGTCATGTTGTCAAATCTGATCAGTTGAAGAGATTTGTAAAACTCATCAAAGGGTGGTCGGGTCATCATGTTCTCAGTAGCTTTTCTCCAACACTTGCAATATCACTTTCTTCTAATTTACTCCCTCATCTTCATCCAAGGAATGTTTTAGTTGATAGTTTTTAAATACTCCTTCAAATTTAGTAATTGAAGAAGGGATTGGCTATGATACACATCTACAAGAATTTTTTAATTCCTTAAAATTTCGTGGAATATCAAATCATTCCTTACATTTGAAAGATAGAGTACTTATAATCTTGATGAGAAATTTAAATCAAACAAATACAAATTTAAACACGGTTGATTGTTTAGAAATTGGAAAAGAAAGTGATAGAAGTAAAAATTATTACAGACATAAATATCGATAATATTGTATACATTCCAAAGATTATTATGTAACTACTAATGTTGATTGACCTTTTACATTGAAGATGAGACAATTTCCAATAAAACTTGCATTTTCAATAACAATCAACAAAAGCCAAGGACAAATATTAAATAATGTTGGGCTATACTTTAGAAGGCCAGTTTTTATGTATGGTTAAATGTATGTTGCAATGTCTAGAGCAACTTCAAGTGAAGGACTATGCATATTAATTTATGACAAAGATAGTCAGTCTATTTCATACATAAGAAATGTTATCTTCAAATAAGTGTTCGATCAATTACAATAATTTGTATGCAGGTAGATATATAAAAAAAAATTATTTATAATTATAATATTAATATTTATTATAATATTATTATGTTAACTTAATGTACAAGAAACTCAAGAAGTTGAAATTAAAGGAAACTGATTTAAAAATGTTGAAATTAAGAAAATTAATCAGATGCTCCAAGAACTTATTCATAATATGAAAGAAAAACATTCATTTCCACTAGTAGTAAGTTAACCGTCATTTATAAAATATGTAAGTGGAAGAATAGATTATTTCTGTACACACTTAACACGACATGTATTATTTTGTTTACTCTCCTTTATAACATTAATTTTTAAAATTTATTATTATTCTAACCAGATAGTTTTTTTATATAAAAAATAAAGAAAATAATATTGGTTGAGAATGACATAAATGAAAACCATTTGATAGTCAGTAAATTCATTGCTTTATACAAAATTTATCATTATTATAAAATCATCAATATTACAAAATTATTTTCTTAAAATAATCTCTTTATTTTATATTTAAAGTTTGAGGTGCTCAATAAATGAAGATCCATATACAAATGAGTTGAAAAAGTTGATATATTGTTTCCAGAATCGTACTTTTCGTTAATAAATTATCCAAACTAATGTTATATTGTTATACCTATTTTGATTAATTTTAATTCATAATATCATTTTTATACTTATTGACTATAGTCTTTGTCATTTATAATTAGACACCCTTATATGTCTTAAATCCTTATCAAAAGTGATGGAACATAGAGTGCAGATTAGTTAAGTTGCTTAGTATAAGAAAGTTCAGAGAGACACGTCTAAGAATTATTTGGAGAATAGTTTTTATGGATAAAGAGGTATAAGATTTAATTATGTTATCTTTATTAATTATAAATATATTTATTTGTATGATATAATAAATAATGAATATTTTTATATTTGTGCAGGATTTTCAAATGCAAGTATGTGCCTATAACGAGAACATTGTTCATTTGAAGTCGATCTTCAAAGAAGAAAATATGTATCGATTTTAAAGAGTCGAAATTTAAGCTAAATTTAGACCTTATCAAATTAGTTGATTATGATTATTAATTGTTGTTGACATATAAGATAATTATTGACCTCAAGGTTCAAGTATTTCTTACTTTGTATACAATTTTATTCAATTGTGCTACTTGGAGAATTCCATCAAAGCAAATTATGTTATAGGTAATATAAGTTTCTCTATTTTTTTAAGTTATTTCAATTAATATTTAACTTTTTTAACGCCAAAAAACATATATTAAACAGATGTTTTATAGTGTCTTTTATTAGACCTGAGACAACTGGAAGAACGATGTACGGTGAAAATTCAGTGAAAGGAGATATCATAATCATAGATAAGAAGTAAAAAAAAAAATGTATATGCTTTATTTTTAAGATTTTTTAATTTGTATACTTATCATAATTTACTGTTATAAAAGTTTGATTCATGTCACTTTGACATTATGGAGAGAATTTGCAAAAATAGAAGGTAATATTTTACTTCAAAATGTCATATGCAAACTAATTCTTTTGGCACTTGGCATCAAGACAACTACATATAGAGGTATACATAAATTATATGCGAGATAAAAATTTATACTTATAAAATTTAGTTGCTATGATATCCTTCGGTATTACAAGTGACTCTTTAAGTACATTAGATTTTTCTATTTTAAGAATCAATCCAAATGTTAAAAAAATATTTAGATTTTTCTCTTGATGAGTGCATATACTTAATTATGTGATGCTATTACTTAAACTTTATTAACGTATCTTTTTTATTTTTACAAGATAAATATTGATAGAAGAGCAAAGAGGATGTCGAAAAAATTAACTCACTGAAATTTCATATGAATGTCTTGTTGAAATAAAAGCGGAAAATATACGGCGATGTCTTCCATTACAAGTAAAAAAATTAAACATATATATACATATATATATATATAGTCATCGACTTCACAATTTAACATCTTTTATCAATTTTTGCAGTCACTGTATATCCGATTACTTTGTTACGTGACTTACATTCAACAAGACGTATCATTGTGGTTCAAATCTTGCGAAAATTGTAAACGAAAAATTCTTGAAATTGAAGGACAAGAAAAGTACTTGACATGTAATATTAATAAACCAGAAAAAATACTCATGTATTTAATTTTCAAAGTTGCATTATTAAAATTTTAGATATCTATACTAATTATTATATTTAAGATTTCTACTTCGAGTACATGCAAATGATGCAACTAGAGAGATTAAGTTAACATTGTTTGATAAAAAAATTGAAATGATTATTGAAAAATCAGCAAATGAACTCAATGCGATGCTCTTAGAGGTAAATATTTGCGTGTCATAATTTTGTAAGTAAATTTTTTAAAAAAGTAAATTTAAATTTTATATATTTTATTTTAATCTTATTTCTCTTTTAAGATGATGGTCTAAGAAAAGTTGAAGTATATATTTCATTACGCTTATGGGATAGATACAGATTCATTTTACAAAAGGAAAAAAAATTTGGACAATCTTCAAAAATATTTGGAATTCCAGTTTATGATATTTTGAAGGTAGACATTATTGAGGAGACTCATTATCTTTTAGATAAAATTGAAAAAATAAAAAATTCAACTATACAAGTGAGTGACGAATTTCAACTTTCTTGATCAATGATATCTCTTACACATACTAGAATCTAATGATTTAATACCTCTTTGCAAGGGAACGAAGTAAATATCTGAGTGTAACATATGCTTCTATTTAGATGATTGCCAGTTGTCGCTTTAATGTTAACTATTTTTTGATCAAATGAGACATTGTATATATGGATATTATCATGTTATTTAAAGTTGAAATGTTTTTATTTTTTAATAATGTTATCTTTGATTTTTTAAATAATATTTTTGCACATCATCAAATAAAAATAAAATGATAAATTACATTATCAAAAATTATTTTGTTTACCAAAAGTAAAAAATAAAAATAAAGATCATTTTCTTACAAAGCTTATTTTCAATTAATTGTATTTAATTCTTCTCTTCTTTTCTTCACTTGAATTTTTTTCCTTACACGGATTTTTTGCTAGTTTCTCAACTAAATATGATGCCGCGGAAATGGCGAAGATCAGCCCCTTCAAAGGCCGAAAATTAGGAACCCAAGCCTATCGTGTGGGCTCGACTCTTGCTGGTCAAACGCTTATTAAGGGAAGCAAAACCCTATGATATGCACGATACGGGCTAAGTCTACTTAAACTTTGGACTCGTGCACAAAGCAAGGGATTCCCTAACTTGTGTCCGAGTGAAACCTAGTGTGGTTTGACTCCAAAGTCACATTCCTATGTTTTCCAAGTTAAATGCATGATAAGGATCTGCATTAAGGTCTATTTGGTAGCTTGTAGAATGACAGTTAGGAAAAAAAATTCAGGAAAATCTGATACAAAGATTCATTTGATAGTCTTGAAAATGTTAGTCAACAGAAAAGAAAATCTGTTGACTCCAACTAAATCAGGATTTTGACATCGGAGGAGAAGGTCCGTATGTTGTTTTCCAGGAAAAAGCCTTCAAACGTCCAACTTACTCGATTGCCTTTTCTTTTATACCGTTAAAATAAATTTTCATCTTCTTTTGGAATGTTCGATCTAAAATCGAATTAGATAAGTATGTAGGACATGTCAGAGCACTTTCAAAAAAATAAAAAAGATATGAAAAAATAAAAAATCGAGGTCCAATGAATAGTACACTACTGTTTATTGAAACTTAATTTTTGAATTTTCATCTTGTTTTGAAATGTTCGATTGAAAATCAAATTATATGAGCAAAATCTATGAAAATTAAAAAACATATCATCAATTAATAGTACAATACTGCTCAACGAACCTTGATTTTTGAATTTTTATAATTTTTTAAGATGTCCATTCGAAAATCGAATTATATGAGCATGTAGGTCATGTTAGAAGACTTCAAAAAATAATATAAAAATTAAAAAATCGATCCTAGATGAATAGTACATTACTGTTCATCAAGCCTTAATTTTTAAATTTTTATAATTTTTTAAGATGTATGATCGAAAATCTAATTATGTGAACATGTAAGACATGTTAAGGACTTCAAATATATATATATATATATATATATATATATATATATATATATATATATATATATATATATATATATATATATTAGTTTGATTGTACCATCAGACGACGACGTAATAATCCTTAAAGATGTTGTAAATTATTCTCCCTTTGAAATTACTTATATTTCTACCTTTAAAACTTAAGATATTATACTTTCACACTTATATCTTTAAAATAATATGATATTCTTGAAACTTACGGAAGTTTCACTTTTACGAAAAAAATAAATAAATAATTCTTCTCTAAAAATATATTTTTATAATAAAACTTATTTTTAAAATTATTTTTCTTCTAATTGTATTTTACATACAACCAAATATATAATATGTAATCTGTAGAGATGTAATATTTTTTTATTTGCACCATCTAGTTAGATGTCAAGTTAGGATATTCTGGCAACTACAAAAATAGAAGAAAAATATGAAAGATCTTTTGACTTTGCCATTTGAACTTTGGCAGTGTGGAAACATGATTTTTTTTATTTGAATCATCTAATCAAATGTTGTGCTAGAATGTTCTCCAAACTCAAAAAAAATAAAAAAATAAAAAAAAATATACTGATTTTTCAAATTTTGATGGTGTGAGGACATGATCTTTTTTTTATTTGACATGTATGATCAAAAGTCGAGTTGGTTGTTCTCTCATCTCATAAAAAAAAAAAAAATCAATTGACTATGTTATCTATGTTAATAATCTCATAAGTGTGTGATCAGACAAGTCAATTTTTTTACAGGAAAATAAACAAGTGAAAATATTTTTAGAAAAATATTGATTGTTAAATTAATTTTATTTTCGGTCAAATATATTTTACGTAGAACCAGACAAAACATACCCCAAGCTGAAAGAAAAAAAATCCCTTTAATGTTGTGGTTAGAATTTTGATCTTGTGAAGTTACAGCCTTTTTTATTTGAATTATCTAATAAAATGTAGAGTTGAGATATTCTCTCAATTCAGAAAATATAAAAAAAAAATCTTTTGATTCTGCCATGTCTATGTTAAAAATTTTGTAATGTGAAAATTCTTTTATAAGTAAACAAATGTATGAAATCGTTTTGAAGAAAAAAATTTACGAGTAAACAAACAAATGAAAATATTTTTAGAAATGCTATATGGTCGATTATGTTTTTATTTTTCTTGTAAACTGATTTTTTTGAAAAATATTTTTTATCTAATTATATTTTATGTACAACCAAACGGACCTTAGTCAAATAATAGTTTAGCACCGTAAACCTAACAAGACGTTCCAATCCAACACAAGATAAGTTCAACATTCATATGAAACACGCATGGAAGCCTATTTTATGGGCTTCCCTGATAATGAAAATACTTTTTCATGGTGTAGCCATTATATTTAACATGACCTTTGAATGCATGCCCCTTAAACATTCATCCATATCCACTTCCTGCCAAATCTTGTCAAATATAATTATAAAAAAAAACATATTAAAAGATCTCTTTTGCTTGCTAAGTTATTTACTTGCCTTGTCTGACAGAACTACTTTACCGTGCTCAACATCTTGACCTGGAGGACTTGAAGTCAAACCTGCTGTCAGCTGTCTTTTTTCTTGCAACAAATAAAATAAAATAGAATAAAGTAACATGGAAAGATATAATTTGCAGTTGTATCCTCACGCCACGTGTCAGCCCTGCAGCCCTTCCCCTCCGGGCTCCCCCAAAAGGCCAGGTTAGGCGTGGAACGCATTTCGCGAGGCAACAGTGCATCATCATCCGTCAGATCAGTGGATTCAAACCACACAAATCACCGTACGGTAAACAGGGGTCCATCGACTATTGGAATCCACCGGGCAGGATTCACCATTTTGATCCGTTCGATGGATCAGTCTATTTGATCGTCAAACATCATCGTACGTCTATGGTTGCTGAACTCGTCGAATCCTGGCAGCAGGGGTCCACCATGTCGATGGCCCCGATGGATCAGCCTTCTAAAGGCCCTTTCGTCGGATCTCCACCGTCCGTTTCATGATTAGCGCTGCTGGGAATCGGTCAAGAGGTGTCGAGAGAACAGGATCTGGGATAAACTATTCCTGCGGATCACGATAACGCCAGGCCCAGCGTCCCTCGCCTGAAGGCACATCTGGCCCGTCTCCCTCATATGCGCGGGTAGCCCCCAGACGTCTCCATGCCCTCACCATCCCCAACAGGCCAACACCCCACTGCTCTCTCTCTCTCTGCTCTCTTCTTTCCTCTATATTAGATGATATCCCTGCATTGCTCCTTCAAGACTTGGGATGCAGTGTAGAGAGCGAGAGAGAGAGAGAGAGAGAGAGAGAGAGGCTACAGACGTGTGTAGAGAAGCATACCCCGTCTTGGGTTGCTGAAACTTTCTCCACTGCAACCAACTTCGACTTCCATTTTGATTCAGGATCGACAGAATCATGTTCATCTCACCTATGGCATGCCTGGTCTTCGCATGTTTTGGCAAGTTCTGTGTAGCTAGGCTTCTCTCCTTTGCATGGGTTCGTCATATTCTGAATTCTAACGTAGTCTTTGTTCAGTTGGGGGCTCTGGTTTAGATCAATTGAAGAGGAGTTGATTGCTCCGGGGCTGTCTGCAACCCATCTTTATCCTTTAGCAGTTTTAAGTTGTTTTATCAGTTATCTTCTGTTCATATGTATATCCATGTTGGGAGAAGGACATGCAACTGAACAGGTATTTGCATAACATAGTGTTCATGGTCTACTAAGCATCCCTGTACTCAAGATGTTGCTCTCTGTGCATGTAAGTAAGCGAGGCAGTTCGAACAAGTTCAGACTTATCTACGAGGAGGGATCACATCTGGAGCAGGGGATCCGAACAGCTGAGCACGCAGGAATCGATCTGCCTGGCTCCCTGAATGCCATCTGAGGAGCTTCATCAGTTTGCTTGATGGGCCTTCCCAGTTGGCATTAGGGGAGCCATGCAGACCCTTAAAAAGAGGTTGTCACATTTCTTTCCAGGTGAGTTCCTTACAGGTACCTCCTTTTCTCTTCTCATAAATGTTCATTAATCAAGAAAAACTATTCCCTTCATCTTGGCCTATGCCAACATCCACATTAGGCATGGCTCTTCTTGCTTTGTCCAAAAGGTGATCCTTTTGATTACTAGATGAATAAGATTGGCCCAAGTATATTGTCAACATAGCAGGAGCTGGTCCTATGCTGATCACCAATGGGCAGTTCAGAAGCCAGTGAACAATACTGAGTGATTTGGTTAGCATTTCTTTATAATATCAGAATTCCAGAATCACATAAGGTATGTTTTTTGTAGATTCCCCTGTAGTTTTGTACGTGTCCAGAGAATGTACTGCATAGTTTTTTGTCTACTTCTCACGACTTCTACTAGTATGAAGCATTTGCAGCTCAAAGTAGTGAAACAGACGTAGGTGGACAAATCTTCACGAATCTGGCAACAGTTTGCTGAAGTACAGCACAAGGTAGGAGCACAAGTTTACAAGATTATGGGGCCGGAATTTTCTGCAAGCTTGAGAAGGAATCTGCAGCAATTGTCTCAGATTTGCCAACACCCGAGCTCTGCATTCGTCCCATGCATCTGAGACCATTCAGATGTATCTGTCTCCAATCAAATGCCAAGCTTCCTATGCCTGTTAAATAGATTTACATCATATGCTCTGTTGGAGAAGTACTGTTTCACAGATAAGAGTGGTCGTTCCCCTTATTGTTCTGAAGGTAATATGAAGGATGACAGGCAAAATATTTTGGACTTCTGGTCCACATGAGAAGGATACTAATATTCTCTCCTCCTCCTTGAGAGACAAAGAAACGGGTTTACCTCTCAAAAGACTATTACATAACATCTGACAGGCGTATGTGTTGCTCCATTTTTGCCCATGTACTGCAGATGAAGGTCCCTACATAGGATAGTCTTGTACTCCTTTGAAGGTCCCTTCGTATGACAGCCTCTTAGTCTCAAGCCTTCAGATTTTTGGATTAAAGCCACAGTGGTAACCAAGTAAACGTATATGTACAAAGAATTCCTACGTACAAAAAAAATCTCCCTAAATGGGAGGAAATCTCGCTTGTTAGTAGAATACAACTCTGCTCCTTCGTATAGCTTGGATGTGTTTTCCGAATCACTAACCATCTAGACCAAAAAAAAAAAGAACAAAAAAACCTTGGAGGCACTAAATTCACCACATAAATACAATTTTATTTGTCTTTTGAAAAAAAGAACTGCACAAATTAAGTTAATAAGCAGTGCCATCCCCTTAGCGATAGCATATGTTCCCATTAATCTTTTTGCACCATTGTTTGTGTTTCTGATACCTATATTGTTGGACCCCAATACTGTCGGAACAAAAAAGAGAGATAAATTGGGTTCCAAAAGGTAAATAACACAAAACTTAATGTTAGAAATAGAAGTAAGAAAATTCGAAGGAAAACACGGGATAAGAGTAAATAGACCAAAAGAACTACAAGAAACACCAAGATCTGGTTATTAGATCAGATCCCAATGCCTCATACATCTAGAACTGTAGGTAGGGCAGATATGAAACGACCCATACCTGGAAAGCATACACGTAGACCCATACCCGGAAAACATATACGTACAGTTAAACTTTAAAATTGCCCTGCAGCAAATTATTTATCTTAACCTCTCATAAAATAAACAAATCGGCCTAATCTGAGCCAACATTGTAAAAATTTGAAGAGTAATACTGGTTGTATTGTCCCAAGCATCGTAATTCAAGTGGAGAGTAATGTTAACTGCAATATTGCATGTTCTCCAAGTTTTAACTTACGATATTTAAGTAGGGGGTCAGAGACAGAAATAAAAATAGATGTTTTGTTACGTTTTGGATCTAGTTTTTTTTTTTTTTATCAGATTCCGATCGCATAATCTCAAGATAAATTTCATCGTAACAAACAGTTACGAGAGTTAAACACCAAAAGTGATTTAAATAAATATTATAATTATCAATTAATTAAAATATTTAAAATATAGTCAATACTAAAGTCTACGAATTACAATATTGATCAATTAGTATCTAAATTCTCAATCTCACCGAATAAAAAAAAAAGTACATCAATCTCTCATAATTTTCCACTACATCAAACTATTAATTTGATAACTAAAGACTCTTTTAAAAATTTAACATACTTGATTCTCCAATTAAATAGATTCTAAATCATTTTTTCTTAAAAAATAATTAATCGGATTTATAAGTCTACGACTCAGTAGATTTCAAATCATCCACATGACTTAACATATAATAATTTTATAAATCATATTATAATTATACTAAGTATGATGATTTCGTATAGTTCTACATGTAGCTTAGATAAAATAATGATAGAAAATAGTCACATATATATTTATCAAATCAGATATATTTTTTACTAAACATGTTCAGATCGAATATCCTATAGCTTTAAGTTAGCATAGTTAGAGTTTACTCGTGAACAAATCATCTATCTCATGCTTAGGATAAATTCATAGAATTTCAAAAGAATAACTAAATAGAGTGAATAAAGAAACTTAAATGAATATGTTGAATTCAAAGAATCATATAAAGTATCACATATTAGAATTTTGTGTAAAACGTATCATAACGACTATGTACCCAAATCGAGTCCTACACATATACCAAAGTATCTAAGTAATCATGCATAGATCTTAGTCGTTACGCAGAACTGAGGAGTATAGGTCTCACCCAACTCAAACTGCTATACCGTTACGCATTGCCGTCTCATGATTTTACTGGTTAAAAATCATAATTTCATCTGTTGCCCTCAAGTTCACAATGTCCTATCCAATACAGATACTTACACCGGAATTGGGCTCTACAATTTCCTTAAGATGACATTGTCCAGATAATTTATACATACATAGCACAAGTATCTGATAGAGGGTTCGAAGTCATCATACATCTGAAATATTAATTATCAAAGTGATACATACATGTACAAGTCAAAATAGAATACTTTCTTTAAAAATAGGTTATTTAAAGAGTCGAAGAAATCAAATATGCAAATTATCAAGCCAATCATATTTCAACAGGTTAGTAGACTAAAAATAAAGTCAAAAAATGGTTTTTGAAATT
This sequence comes from Zantedeschia hybrid cultivar, assembly GCA_030544215.1. Lineage (NCBI taxonomy): Eukaryota > Viridiplantae > Streptophyta > Magnoliopsida > Alismatales > Araceae > Zantedeschia > Zantedeschia hybrid cultivar. Next base: position 16,550,394 of record JARZZO010000003.1, read on the forward strand.
TTTTTATTATAAATCATAATTTTTAGAAATTAAAATCTATTTTTTAGAGTTAAAAATTTAATAATTAAAATAATAAATAATAAATAGATTCAAAAATTAGCCAAACTTGGTGAACATGATAAATAGATCATATTGAACTGTCTACAAAGTTTTAAAAAATTTTGAATTGATTTGATATATTTTTAAACTCTCGCTTTAATTCTGAAAATTCGACTAATAGAATTTCAGCAACTTAAAATAGAGAGTAAAATAAAAATCAAACATGGTCATAAAATTCTTAAAATTTATATAGAGGTCAAAGACAATATAAAAAAGATCTTCATAAAATTTAATATAATTTTAATATGAATCGACTTAGATAGAGGGTCTACAAATTGAGATTTCAAAACTATTAGGAAATTATATAGACTAACAAGAAAATTATGGAATAAATTTGAAATAAATTCAAAAAATTATAACCTTTGTTAGGAAAGAAGATAACATCCAAATAAATGATTGTAAAAATTTCAAGTCACTTGAACATAGAACAAAGGAGAACAAATATATGTAACTCAGGTGATCATAGTTAAAAACAAAATAGGCTGAATAGATAAATTGCATATGTTGAGAAATAATCATGAAATAAATAGTAAATAAGATCATAAAAATAAAAAATTTGATGATCATGAAATAAACATCTGGATCAAGTTCTTTATCAATTTATTAGTTTTTAAAAAATTTAAAAATGATATAATTTTTAGTACAAAATAGATCATGTTTAGAGCTATCTGATTTTTTGTGGTTCTTAGATTTCTTCCAAGCAAGTTCCATGATCTCCAATCCTTCCAAACTCTTCTCCACATCTTTTAAGGCCCTAAAAGAATGTTATCGCTTATGGTTCCAAGCAAGTTCCATGACCTCCAATCCTTTCAATCTTGGAACCTTATCCCCTTTTATGAAAGTGTCATCATTTATCAAACTAAAGCATTAATAGTACATCTACCTAACTTGAAACTAAAGTTTAAATCCTTAATGGTACAAGTTATCTTTCATGATTAGATAAAAATATAACTAATAGTATATTATTAAAATAAATATAGAAAAGCGGGTGCAAAAATGATTATTTCTGATTCCATATCCAATTACTTATCAAAAAATTCAGATTTGGAAGCACTGTGAATCTGAAACATCAGGCTTCTTTTTTTTTTTGTGTTTTTACATCCATTTTCAAAATGTCAGAAATAGATCGAAAATCTAAAAGTTGAAGTATCCTTTACAACCCTATATTTAAAAAAAGATTTCATCAAGAAAGAAAATGATTACGTAAAGTATGAATATTTATACATATAACATTAATTTTAGTTTGCTTCCTGAACGTATGATGTACATGTGATTTTATATCTATACCATGACCAAAGTTTGATTACCATGATTCAGTAGTTTTTATAAGTTTTGATTTATGTATGCTTTCTAAATTTTCCTCATATTAGCATGACAAAAGAGGAAATTGCAGAAAAGTTGATATGTGAATTATTATCTCATACTTTTTGATAAAGTATATTGAAAATATATCGTAGAAAATTATCTCTAGTGTTTTGACCTCCTAACTATACATGACTACTTTTAATATTACTAGGGTTGAAAATAATGTTTAAAATTTTACATAAATCTAAACATATCTCCAAAAAAAGATTGTACCATTCTAAATGATGTTTTTGGTCCTATCCTAATGTTAATGTTTGATTGAGTAACGACAATTCTATTATCTAAGAGTACTGGATGAGAATTCTGAAGTTAAATTTTCGAGTGATGGTCGTTGGGATTTTGATTATCCAATTGTATATAGTAGTCAAAAGTTTTATACTATGATCTAAGTGCTCCTATATTTCTATAGTCCCTTTTATCTATGTCGGGATACATCTCCCCTTAAGAATTGAATTAAAATATTAACAATTATGTATGTTTGTTCTTTGTTCAAATGGTAGATTTGATATATTTTTAAACTCTCACTTTAATTTTGAAAATTTGACTCTAATAGAATTTCAACAACTTAAAATAGAGGGTAAAATAAAAATCAAATATGATCATAAAATTCTCAAAATTTATACAGAGGTCAAAGACAATATAACAAAGATCTCCATAAAATTTAAATAGAAGGTCCACAAATTAAGATTTCAAAACTATTAGGACAAACTATATAGACTGACAAGAAAATTATGGAATAAATCTAAAATAAATTCAAAAAATTATAACCTTTGTTAGGCAATAAGATAACATCCAAATAAATGATTGTAAAAATTTCAGGTCACTTGAACATCGAACTAAGGAGAACAAATATATATAACTCAGATGATCATAGTTGGAAACAAAATAGGCTGAATAGACAGATTGCATATGTTGAGAAATAATCATGAAATAAATAGTAAATAAGATCATAAAAATAAAAAATTTGATGAAATAAACATCTGGATCAAGTTCTTTATCAATTTATTAATTTTTGAAAATTTTAAACATAATATAATTTTTAGTACAAAATAGATCATGTTTAGAACTAACTGATTTTTTGTGGTTCTTAGATTTCTTCCAAACAAGTTCCATGATCTCCAATCCTTTCAAGTTCGTCTCCACATCTTTTAAGGTCCTAAAAGAACGCTATCACTTATGATTCCAAGCAAGTTCCATGACCTCCAATCCTTTCAATGTTGGAACCTTATCCCCTTTTATTAAAGTGTCATCATTTATCAAACTAAAGCATTAACAGTACATCTACCTAGTTTGGAACTAAAATTTAAATCCTTAATGGTACTAGTTAGCTTTCATGATTGGAGAAAAATATAACTAATAATATATTATTAAAATAAATATAGAAAAGCGGATGCAAAAATGATTATTTCAGATTCCATATCCATTTACTTATCAAAAAATTCATATTTGGAAGTGTAGACACGCTAATTTTGACATCATTTTAAGTAAATTTCATATCATATAATAAATGCCTCAGAATGGTCTGATATTTAATCATTAGTTAATTTTTATTAATATTTTAATATTAATTATCTAAATAGTATTGGGTCAGACAGACATAATTTAAGTTAATTAATTAAATTAATTTTAACTCAAATTTTAATCAAATATGAAGAAGTCTAAAAGACGTCGACATGTGTAGACGCCATTTAGAGTTTATTCATATTTTGATATTTAAATTTTAATTTTAATTAATTGATTAATTAGTTAAAAAGCGTCTGCCAGGCACGACGCCATTTAAGTCTCCTAAACTGTTTCTATCTCTTTTTTCAGATATTTATCATTATCTTAATTAGTCTAAAAGGCGTCTCTCTTGGGCGACGCGTTTTAGATAATTACAGATAATGATGAATTAATCTGTGTTTATCTGTTTGTTAGCAGGATAAACTTCAAATTCTTCCATGTTAATATGATCATAACCGCGGATGTAAAGACTATAAATACCCAACCCCTTGGTCATTGAAAAGTTAGTGATGATAGTGATAATTCTTGAAAAATTAGTGATAATTTTGAGCGATTCTTGAGAACGACGACGTCCAAACGCTGAAGGATCGAGGTGCTGCTGCTATTTCCAGGAATCTTGAAACAAGCTACATCATTTCTTCATCGCTTCTTCGTCCTTTCAAGATCCTTTCAAAAACCAAGGCTTTCCGGGGGCCATAACTTAGTTCTTAATTATTTTCTACATCTTTCTCATATTTTCATCATATTGGCATCATATTTTCATCACATCACTCCATGCAACACACACTCACTAGCATTATTTTTCAATCCATGTTTTAAGAGGTTTACAAAGACCACAAACAAGTGAATTCATTTGTTTAGTTGTATGATTAGAATTTCTAGTAGAATAGACACTACATCTATTTGAGTTCTTATTGTTCCCTCTTTCTTTCTTTCCACTTTTTGCAAGGTTCAAAGATACAAAAGGAGATAAAGAGGAGAGAAATAACAAGGAAAATGAAATCTGGATAATCCTCAAAGTCCGATAAGCATCTAAACCAAGAACAAAGTCAGAAGGGCTCTCTTTCTTCAGCCGGTTGAATGAGGGGAATCAAGGACTCGAACATCTCCCAATTCCAAAACAGGTAGACGATCAATCTTTTCTTTTAGAACTTTTTAGTTAAAAAATTTTGGCGATCACATTCACTTAGTTTTTAATAGATTTATTTGTCACATAAACAACATAATTTTCATGATAATCACACACCTAATTTGAGCACTCACAGGAAGCACTTTGGATATGAAACATAAGACTTCTTTTTTTGTGTGTGTTTTTACATCTATTTTCAAAATGTCAGAAATAGATTGAAAATTGAAAAGTTGAAGTATCCTTTACAACCCTATATTTAAGAAAAGATTTCATCAAGAAATAAAATGATTATGTAAAGTATGAATATTTATACATATAACATTAATTTTAGTTCGCTTCATGATCGTATGATGTACATGTGATTTTATATCTATACCATGACCAAAGTTTGATTACCATGATTCAATAGTTTTTATAAGCTTTGATTTATGTATGCTTTCTAAATTTTCCTCACATTAGCATGACAAAGGAGGAAATTGCAGAAAAGTTGATATGTGAATTATTATCTCATACTTTTTGATAAAGTATATTGAAAATATATCGTAGGAAATTATCTCCAGTGTTTTGACCTCCTAACTATACACGACTACTTTTAATATTACTCAGGTTGAAAATAATGTTTAAAATTTTACATAAATCTAAACATATCTTCTAAAAAAGATTGTACCATTCTAAATGATGTTTTTGGTCCTATCCTAATGTTAATGTTTGATTGAGTAACGACAATTCTATTCTCTAAGTACCACTTTGTTTGCAGAATAGCTTAAACCAGAATAAGGAGGAAGGGATTTCTTAAACCAGAATAAGAGGTATTTTAGTTTGGTAAGTAGTTGGTATTCCACCCAGAATAAGTAGAATTGTACTGCGCTATTCCAAGTGATTTGGTAGGAATGAGTAGAATAAAGAAGAGAATAAAGAGTGGAATAAGGAATTCAAAATATCTATGTTGTCCTTGCATAGGTTATTTTAAATTTTTATATTTTTCAAATTACTTATTAATATGTATAATATTATTGGATTTGTCAACTATTTTTATTTTTATTTCCAAAAGTAACACACGTTACAATAGTAATCTATAAATTAATTTTAAAGCTAAATTATTATATTTTTTTCAAACTCAAATTCGATGGTTTAACACATTATCTTGTTAAAAATAAATTTATAATAAAATATGTTAATTTGTAACATCTTGTGATTAAAATTATGTTTTCCTCAATTTGTATAACACTTTGTGATCGTACACTCAATTACGCTAAAAATTTTATTGACAAAAATAGTCACCATAACAGTCACTTCCAAAAATCTTCAAATTCAATAAAAAAAAATTCAAATTTACAATATCCATTATAACTAAAAAAAAGCACAACGCATCATTCATAAGCCTCCCTTTTAACTAAATCCACACGCAAAATGCCTCCTAGAAGTACGTACGCATTCTACTCCTGTTAAAAAAAATTAGTAGATTCTATGCAACAAATATGAAATTAAAGTAAAAAATGAGAACATTAAGATTACAATACCTACCGTTGCCATAACCTCGCCATCCATCAGTACACTGTCAAATATTAATCATTTCAAGGCTCAGAAACATGTATGTAATATACAAAATATCATTGTCCACTGGGGTTGCTCCAAACAGTGGAGCCATCCTACCAATAGACTCAATTAAATTCTTTCATCATCGCCCATAATGACCTAATTAGGAACGTGCAATTCTGCCCTCCTGGTATCCAAAAAGCACACTACTGAGATGTCGTTGCGTTGAAACCGCCCCACAATCCTAGCATATGAATGGATACGGTTGCAAATTTGCACACTATTAACTATCATCAATGGACATGCGTCGTTTGCAGGCTCAGAAATAGGAACTTAATGTTGACTGAAATCATTATCTAGTGGGGTTGCTCCAACCAGTGGAACCATCCGACCACTAGACTCATTTCTATTATTTCATCATTGCCCATAATAAGCGAATGAGGAGCGTGTAATTTTGCCCTCCTGCTATCCAAATAACCCACTGAGATATGGTTACACTGATGCCATCCGATCATCCCAGTGTGGCAATGGATAGGGTTGCAAAATTCCATGCACCGTTCGCAAGCTCGAAAATAGGAGGATGGTTCGATAAAATCATTATCTAGTGGGGTTGCTCCAACCAGTGGAACCTTCCGACCACTAGACTCATTTATATTAATTCCTCCTGCGAAAAAAATTAGAAAAGATACTCAGTACAATGTTTAAGTCAGCGAAAAAGTAGAGAAATTAATCTAGAAATTGTTCATAAAAATAAAATACTGCAGTTGAATAAGGTCAACTGCTAAAAAGGAAATATTCAACATAAGCAATAACTAATATCCGTACATAAAGCATATGAAAAATCAAACATCACATACGCAAACATATAATAAAATAAAATGCGAAGGGATATGCGGAACAAAGCACCGAAGAGGAAGCATGACGAACACAACTCATGTCTAAAGTGCATTAGCAATCGAGTCCCTAATCTGCCCTCCTAGTGTAACCTCAGCCCGACTAGGAGGGATGTCAATGGGAACATCCTCATCACCACCATCCTCACCAACTGCTTCTTCATTGTTCTCGAAGTTGAAGTAATAGTCATGTCCCTGAGATCGACGAATGAAGTTGTGAATAACAGCGCATGCAATGACCATCTTCCTTTGTGTCGCCCAGGGGTACATGTTCCCCTCCTTTAGCGTCTGAAACCGATTCTTCAAGACGCCGAATGCTCTCTCAACAACATTCCTTAACTGAGCATGACGGTGATTGTACTTCTCTTCTTTATTCGCATATGCCCCATTATGTTCCCCGCGAAATGATGCCAAGTGATATCTTTGGCTACGATATGGAGCCAAGAAACCACTTGAGTTTGCATACCCAGAATCAACCAAATAATACTTTCCACGAGGGACACTGAATGCGCCTTCGTCCAAAGCCCATCTAAGCACCCGCATGTCAGCAGCCGATCCTTCCCAACCAACTGCAACGTATTGGAAGGTGAGGTCGAACGATACGACACCCATGACATTCTGACTGATGAAACCTTTGCAGTTTCGGAATCGTCCGTGCAGTATCCTTGGCACATTTGCCAACACATGCGTACCGTCGATGGCTCCAATCGCATCCTACATGGTTGTACAAAGAAGATGTGTGGAGGAACATTTATCAGCCAATGTGTACATGTACATCACGACTAACGTAAAAAATGCTCGATAACAATGTGGTCACCTTGAAGTACGGGTAGAACGTTTGCTTTCCCCGGATGTGCGGATGACACTCACGAACCTGAGCGTGTGTAGGCAGCTAAATAAAGTCATACTTTAACTCAGCTATCTGGTTTGTGACCAAGTTGACATACCGACTAATAGTATGATAAGAGTGTTGGAACCGCTCGCACATGGCTCCCGTTGCAACGCCATGGCCGGCAGCATATAGGAACATACCAAGTTGCTCTGTCGCTGTCACATGCCGCGAGTCCCTCAAAAGGTCATGACTCACAAGTACGTCACGGAGTCGTAAAAACATAGAAGGATGCACTCGAAACATGTGGTAAGACCTTTCGTCATGGCCGTGTAATATCTCATGGATCCATGCGTGGCCGGATAGAGCAGAGTTATGCATACGTCGGCGTACCCGCGGAACGTATTCATTCTCAATGTGCTCAATAATTGTCTCATCGATCACATTCAACAGTTCTTCATCTTCTTCCAGGAACTCCAATACAGCATCAATAAATTCTACATGGAAGACATTGTAATAAGTGGGACAGAATGTTACATAAACCTTACTCAGACCAAGATACATACATAAGAAAGTACAATACAAATTAGAAAGTTCAGATAGACATAAGTAGAATGGTAAGTAACATGATGAGAAGGATGACTACAATGACACACAACAGTATGATTACAACAAACGGTTGCCAGTCAAATTGAGCAGCGCGAGTAAACGAGGCAGGTGCCCTTGCAAGTAGTTGCTTAGACGTGCTGGGCACATCGTAATACCAAGGAACTTCTGTTCGCCTCTCTGGGCGTTGTTGGACAATACCAGAGAATGCACACTCGGCCTCCTCAATTGAATGGAAGCCCTTATAACGAGCCCCTGGGTATCCATTAACTAGGACAAAACATTCAGGCCAACTGAAATAAAGTCATGGCTCACTCCCAACCCAAACAACATAACATTTGTACCGTCCCATACCTACAAAGTTATCAAATACCTGCATTTACTTGGATGAGTACCAATGGAACTAAAACATAATGAGCACGCAACAACTATGAATAAGAACATAAGAAATCCGAATACATGTTACAAGTCAACACATAATCCAAGTGAACATAAGAAATCACTAACAATAAGTCTGAAGAAGAACGTACGGATTAAACAACTCAAAATAGATATTATCCTAATACATCATCCAAGTCAACATCCCAGAAATTACAAATCAACTATCCCACGTAGTGTAACATCCATCGGATCTTCTCCTCATTACTCAGGATCATAAATATTCCGCGATTCCCCGCATCCTTAAAGAGATCCAAGGAATTCACAAACAAGTCTGGATGTAGGCCAGGAACCTCTCGCAATGCGTCTATGCAATCCTTCATAGAAGGAATACGATCTGACTCCTGGGCTGTGGGCTGTGTCTGGATCGAGGGTGCAGGGACGGATACCATAGAAGCCCTTTCCGCACGTAAATCTATGACAAGGTCAGTCCGCTTTCGAACAACATCAATAAAATCCGTGATCACAGTAGGGTCCTGAATTGCCTTTCCCTTCATGTTTGAGGAGGCACGTTTCTTGCGCGGAGAGTTGACCTCACTGTTCAAGGCCATGGTTCTAGTTTGCGGTGTACGAGGGGAAGCCATTTGGGTGGCGGAGACACCTATGACAAAGTCGTCATCTTCTTGCTCTCCATGAAGTGCGGCAAGAAAGTTATTGACGGGTGTGCGCTGAGACTGACTACGCATATTGTACTCAGGGTTAGCTTGATCAAGACTGTAATCAGGCACACTGCATCTACGGCGGGTTCCCTCAGCATCTGGACCGAACGCTGTGTTGTTGCTGGCTAGGTATTCCATCTCGGCCTTAAATGGGAAGGGCTTGCCTCTGAGGGAGTTGAACTGTTGACGTGACTGAAAAGGAAGAAAAAGATGGTGTATGAAAAGAAATGTTCAAGTATAACGTTGTGTGCAGGAAGTTGATCATGGGAGATGCTTACCGACAGGACGTCATCCCAAGAGTCTTGATGTCCAGGGAAGGGCATCTTGTTTATATCATCCCATCCCCACCCAGTCTTTTGCTCAAGAAGTACACGCAAAAAGTTGTAATTGCGCTTAAGGGTTTTGTATCGATTTTTCAACGTTGACTCTTTGTAGTCCAGGTGCGTCGCGCTATTAAACGCTCCAACGATTTCACGCCAGACCCCTGGCTTGAAGGTTCCTTCAATGCAGTTATGCTTATCAAACTGCTCCGTAAGGAGACCTATGAGGACCCGATCTTGGGCCTCACTGAAGTTGGCAGCTCGAGTGCCCCGAGTCGTCCTCTCCTCCCCCGAGGACAGACGTTTCGTTCCGCCACCTTTAATATTAGGGCGAAGAACATTCTAAAAAAACCAGAGAGTTGATGTAAGCAAAGTATGTCATTTTAAATGAAGGACAATGATGCATTTAAAAGGAAAGTAATACAAGTAATAAGTTCACTGTGCGAAAAGAAGTAGGAAATGAGGGGCACAAGAGAACACACCACTGTTAGACATCATCCTTGCCCGCTTTCTCGCCCTCCTAAATGACCATCCTCAAAATATTCATGCATGAGGCAAGGGCGGCATTAGTGTAAGACTTAGATAAGAATGTAATGAGAAGGAGATAAAAATGTTGGAACATGGAAGGAGGAGATAAAAAGCTAGCGTAATGGACAAAAAAAAGACTTACATAAAGCACATATCACAATAACAAGAATCACAAATCAGCAAGACAAAAGAAAATCTGAAGGGCCACATGAAGAGATAGATAGAGAAAGTATGATAACTCTTCTCACTTTCTGGATTGTTTGTTAGTAGTTTCTAAGTCCTTTGTGGGGAATCTATATGAAAGAAGAGTGTATTTATCAAGCAGATGACTGAATACTTTCCTTCTTACATATCATATTGCAATATGTTCCCATCAACCTCGTTGTGATACTCCCACAAAGTGTGTGATCTTTGGTGGGACAATAGCTCTGATCTGTGCATCCCATAAACATTTCCAGACAGGGTTTGTCGGAGGATGAGGATGCTTGTGAGTCCAGATCAGAAATGAGCCTATAAGCACACTTGATCGTGAATGTACCATCTCCGTAGAGGGTAGTGTATAGATCTCCCACCCCAATAGAAATATCTTGTAGCACAATAGAGAAAATGGCCTTGGCCGATGTATCAGTGAAGATGTTACAGATAAGGCCGGTCCCCCATTTTTTGTTCTTGATAAGTTGGAACACCCACAAAGGAAGGGGCTCCATAAAATCAGCTTTCACTTGAGGTGCGCCAATATGTGAAGGAATCCATCAGACAAGATGTTAGTGGATAGCCCATCATGGATTGATTTAAAGCAGGAACAAGAGATTATGTTCCTGACTTGTAACATGGCAGACCAAGAAGCCAAGCAACCTGTGGTGTGAGGGACATCCATATAGAGCTGTATTTCAGACATTTGGCTTGAATGAGAGGAGCCCAAAGCTGCCCTTGACAAGGAAATCTTCCAGCTTTTACATAGGTTCTAAGTTTGAGAGTGAATGCAGTAGTAAAAAGCTGTGATGAGAATATATTATGCATAAAAGTGTGAGGATTGGAATGACCAACAATTTCATGGAAAAGCAGATGATTATGGCAATTACAATCAATCAAAATCAGAATTTTATCAACACTTACCTCCTAGAAAAGATTTGAATGTTCAAGAACAAAAAACAAGTATATGAATGTTACTAATGGTATTGATACAAACAAAGTGGAAGGAGGAGATAAAAATGTTGGAACATGGAAGGAGGAGATAAAAACCTACATTTATGGACAAAAAAAAAGACTTACATAAAGCACATCACAATAAGAAGAATCACAAATCAACAAGACAAAAGAAAATCTGAAGGGCCACATGAAAAGATAGTTGGTGACAATATCTGACCAGAAATAAGGACAATAGAAAAAAGAGAGAAGGACATGGATTAGACCTTTAATATTAAGGCACATTGCCACAAATGAATCAATCTAATCTCTGTTAATGACTTAAATTTGTTACCTGATTTAGTGTGAGCAAAAATTTGTCTATCAATGTGCTGCTACATCTCATAATATTTTTAGGGCAAGTTAAGGACAATCAAATTCAGATATGTAGAGCCCAAGTTAAGGGCAATCAAATTCAGATAAATCCGCACAGAGGTGATTTTGAAGGGAGACCAGCAAGGTCCAGTGCCTCATTCTAGAACCACTGATGATTAAAAATTCTCATAGAAGGCCATTCTGATGTACAGTCACTTCAAAAATAGCTTCCATATTGAAGTCATAGTCTGCACGTTATACTTCAGAATAAAATGGAAATCTTAAAGCAGTGACTTGGAACGAAAATGGTAGACTACAGTCTTCTTTTTCTTTAGCCATGTATGGATGTAACCAAAAGTGTATAAAGACCATAAACATGATCAGGGTGGTATTCCCTTCATCTCATACCATATTGTGGCCTTTAGAACAAGAAGAGGTTCAGATATATAGAGCCCAAGTTAAGGGCAATCAAATTCAGATAAATCTGCACAGAGGTGATTTTGAAGGGAGACCAGCAAGGTCCAGTGCCTCATTCTAGAACCACTGATGATTAAAAATTCTCATAGAAGGCCATTCTGATGTACAGTCACTTCAAAAATAGCTTCCATATTGAAGTCATAGTCTGCACGTTATACTTTAGAATAAAATGGAAATGCTAAAGCAGTGACTTGGAACGAAAATGGTAGACTACAGTCTTCTTTTTCTTTAGCCATGTATGGATGTAACCAAAGTCTATAAAGACCATAAACATGATCAGGGTGGTATTCCCTTCATCTCATACCATATTGTGGCCTTTAGAACAAGAAGAGGGTTATAAACGTCACAGGAAACATGTAGAAAAATCAAGTTGGAATGGCTTATGACCCCAGACTTGACATATTAAGGGCTTCATGACAGCATAAAAGTAGCATGAGAGTTGAGGAAAACTCAAACACGATGGCATTCTTTCATCAATATATCAAAGGAGAGAGAGAGAGAGAGATTACAGTGAGAATAAACAAAAATATAAAATACGTTCTGATTTCCTAACCTGAAACTATGTAGAATAGAGACAACAACAACTCTCCTACCTTTCCTCTTTCTCTGTGTATGTTCTTCTTCACTTTTTTTTTTTGGATTCGAGGGGAAGAAACCAGGGATGGTGAAGAGATTGGGAGGGGTTGACAATTTTGTGAACCTTGCAGTATGCAAAATCGTGACCAAGATTTCCCACGGTAAAACTGAGAAATTACGTATACACAGTATGCAAAATCGTGACCAGCGGGATAGAGGAATGAGAGGGGTTTCAGTGCCATGGGACAAAGAAAAATCTAATTTCATCAGGACGCAAGATCAGGCACAGGGAAGAAAAAGGCCATACGTCTTTCTGTTGCAAGGAAAAAATTGGGGAAAAGGTGTAAATAGCTCTAACCGGAAGTTCCGTGCACGGATGGGCTCCTCGTTGGAGGATGAAGAAGACACTGTGACCGGCGCAGGATGATTGGCAGGATAACGGTCGCCGGAGAAGGATCCGCAACGGGAACCAGCAACGCCGTGTGGAAGAACTCTTCTATCTCGCATCCTCGTTTCGGAAGGGAAGGGAAAATCCTCTTTATCAACAAGGCGAACCACACAGGACATGGATGAGATGGCGATGCACCTAGACGCTGCGTCCTCTTGGGAAGACCTCACGAGTGGGCTCAATGCCCTAGCTGCATCTTCTTTGACCGAGTGAAGAAGAGGAAGCCCGCAAGGATCGGACGAAGGGGAGGAGAAGGAAAGTAACCTTGGGACTTGGGCGATGATGGCGGACAACTGGTGAGGAAGAGGAAGCCCGTGACCTGGGAGCCTCGGAGGACGACTACTGTGTTGTGCCCCTATTCCGCTTAACCCCCAGTATAACCCATACCACCCTGGGTTAAGCACTCCCCTCTGCCAAAGTGGGTTAAAAGGTTTTAGGGGAATAAAAGGGCTTATTCAAGGCTTATTCCACAACAATGTGAGGCTAAGAGTACTAGATGAGAATTCTGAACTTAAATTTTCGGGTGATGGTAGTTGGGATTTTGATTATCCAATTGTATATAGTAGTCAAAAGTTCTATGCTATGATCTAGGTGCTCCTATATTTCTATAGTCCCTTTTATCTATGTCGGGATACATCTCCCCTTAAGAATTGAATTAAAATATTAACAATTATGTATGTTTGTTCTCTGTTCAAAGGGTAGACTACGAGGATTTGGTTATGATAAATGGCAAAATCATTCTTAAAAACCTTTTTTGTTTGATGAATCACTTATCCTAGATTGCTTACATCTGGAATAGGTGGCTTTTTAGCTTAATTTGATGACTATGTTGGTTTTCTACTTAGATAAAGAAAATAAATTAGATAGAATAAGATAAAAAGAATAAATGAATAAAAATAGGTAAAATTAACTCATATTTTAGATAGAATAGATAAAAATAAGTTTGCTTTACTTTGGTTTATTCCAGAATATCTTTCTCACCCAAATAACAAATCTAAGCAATTGAAGTGAATAAACTAAAACACATCCAAATAAGTCATTCTATTTTAGGATCATTCGTCAAATAGAGACAAAAATAGTAACTTTCAATGTTTAACATATCCTATTGAAGAGGATGAGGAGAACTAAAAAAATGTCACATATATGTCGAAAAATAGTAGTTGAAGTCCTATATGGTCACCAAGTCTTCTTGAAGCTCAAAAAGAAGTTTTATAGAACAACTATGAGACTTGCTATGTCAGATGGGATTGAGTGTTAGGCAAATGAGGAAAGAACACATAAAAAATAAGCATAGCAGATGAAGATTTAGATGAATATATGAAAAGACTAGAAAGAAAAAGATTAAAAATGGACATACTATAGAGACTTATGTGTAGCTCCAATGGACAATAAGTTTGGAGAAATAGGCATTGATGCTTTAGACATGCATTTGCTGCCCAAGTTTGACACTTGTTAAAAGATGGGATCAAATTCAAATGGAGGATGGAAAAGACCTTAGGGAAGACCAATAAGCAAGAGTGTTGAACATAGTGAGGAAGCACTTAAGCTTCCCAAGTCTAATAGTGAGGAAGAACTTAAGCTTCCCAAGTCCAACTATAAGTATGAAACTAGAAAGATTAAATGAGGTGTAGGATAACATAGCCGATCAAATAAATTAGATAAGGCCCTGATGATGATGATGACAATGACAACAACAAAGATAATGATGATCTCTACTCTAAAATATTTTTTCATTAAACTAGCATATTATATCCTAGTGATGTGGGATTTTATATCTCCTATCGGACTTCTATATTATATGTGAAGTGTTATTGTGGAATTGATTGTCTAGTTCTAACATCTGACTTATTGCATTTTTGCCAAATGCTCATATGGTCATCTGCACATACAAGAGGTCAAAATACATTTAATGCAGTGGCTATTGATTTCTCGTGTGTACTTTAACCTCAGCAACATGAATCTCAAATGCCATAGATCTACTTCCAAAATTCTAATTATATATCTATTTTTTTATATAAGACATTTCTATATATGCTAATTTCATCTTTTATTTTGCTTAGTCTAATGAGTAATCTACATGTATATTTTAATATTATAGTTATCATGTATCGAGAAATTCAAATACTATGATCAAATTCTACTTTTGGAATTCAAAATTTGATTAAAGACTATATTATGGAAATTCAAGTATATGGATTGTTTTCTATAGGAATTTTTCAAGAATAATATTACTACATTATATATTTACCAGAGTATATGTAGGATTTCAAATCTATACTTTTTCCTATAGTTTTGAACCAGGACACATGTTTTTAATTTAAAGATACACTTTTTAATATGCACTTTGATTCTAGAACACACATTTTCAAATCTTATACTTTTAAACAAAATGCTCACTTTTAATGACAATAAACCATCTACCTGTTCACATACTAGAATGCATACTTTTGCATCACAATCCACATATTTAAGTCAAAATATATACTTTAATTCTTAAAAACACATTTTTAAAGAGATATGGAGAATGTGTACATGGAAAGTGATAAGGAAATTAAGAAGGAAAAGAAGAATTTGTTTACGTTCTTAAAGAGGGAGCAAGGGTATAACAGTAAGATGCTTTTGAGAATAGTTGGGTTCCCCTCACTGTACTGTTGGACTAGAGTCTAGGAGTATTTATAAAAAATAACTTTTTAGGTCCAAGTGAAGGGAGTTTCAAGTGACACTTGGACCTTAAAAGTTAGCTTTTACAAATAAAAATCCCTTTTATCTGAACCCAAAAGTTAGCTTTTGCAAATACTCCTCTCTACACTGTTGGATTCCAGTCCAACAATGTAATGAGAGGACCTCCTCATGTTTGTGAAAAAAAATAATAGAATGCGCCAAAAAAAGAGGTCCGCATCTCTCCAAGTATTAGGAAGAGACAAGGCCCCTCTCATATCATCGTTGAAAGATCATGGGACTCAAACATGGTAAAGCTAAATTTTTAACAATAACAATGGTCGAGAGAGAAAATAGCAACAAAGCGCTTTAGAGATCATACAAAAACTAAAGATCAAAACTATTCAAACATGTCCACCTAGCATGGGATTTTGATCTCACGCTTAGGCTCCATTTGGTAATGATTTTAGGACTCTAAAGTTTAGAAGAATTCAAATTTTGAAAAGAGTCACGTCATCATCTCTTGAATTTAAATTTTAGGAAAAGTTGTTTACTTTTTAGAATATCAATTGGAAAGATCATGAGAACTCAAATTTGAAGACACATCAAAAGATACTTTTACCCTCATATTACTTTCTTTTAAAAACTTTAGGAAGATAAAAAGAGAAAGAAAGATGGTGTTACTTTTTAGAATCTTTAAATTCTCCTCCTATCCCATTTTCGACAGATTCACCAGGAATCGAAAAGAAGTCATTTTTTAACATGAAACAAAATATAAATTCTTGAAAATTTTATCTATCTTTTTTTTATTTGAAATTTTCTTTTACACTGTTCAGATTTTCGTTGAATCTGAAGACTCCGAATCTAAAGTAGAATCGTTACCAAACGGAGCCTAACCAAACGGGCTACAGTAGGTGGAGTATGTTGGACACTTAACCTCAGGGGGTGTGGCATACACTCCTCGGTCCCCATGCCTTTGCTGCTGATGAGTATGGATAGTTTTTGGGAGGATTCGATTCAAAGAGTGGTCACATGTTCCTTTCTTATATTTATGCTCATGTGATTTTGTTTGTTTACCTGATGGAAAAATTGGCACAATATAATTATGTGTCTTCACACATGTACAATGTCTATATATGAAGAATTTTAGAGGTATATATATGATACTCAACTGGCTAAAAAGCCGCATATTTCTGACGCCATGATTCTTTGGTGTTATTTCCCTTGCTTCGATTATAATTGTACTACATAATCTACCTGACAATTTCACAATGTTTTATGTGTTAGAATATTAAATTCTTCACTCCATTGTGAAATAAATTTGTTGAGATCAAGATACTTCAATTCAGGAAGAAGTCGACAAATTATGTCGCTAGCACAGGAGAAAATTGTATTCATGGCACTGTCTCGTGTTCCGTTTAATATGCTTTTTAATGGTCACATAATGGCATCTATTAAATATTTATATCCCACTATCTAAGCAAATTTTAATGGATTCTGTACTCTCTATGCATGGGGACAAAACCATGAGTTGTTAAATATATTGGGTGTTTAAAATTAGAGAAGGTTAACTTATTGGTCCAACTACACATCCCAAGAGCAACAAGTTATGTATAATTCATATGACAAATACACCACCAACACTAGTATATATAGCTATCCACTGAGCTCAATAAACAGTGGATAAATAATTAGGGTCTAGTTACAGCTGATAACAACCGTAGAAGAGTACAAATCAAAACAATATCGATCATACTGATGAGGATCATGAGGATCACTTCAACGCCTAGGGAGAGAGTAGGTTCACTTTGTTTGTGGAATAGGACCAGAATAGCCGGTATAAAGGCTCTATTCTGATTTGGTTGAAGGTACGCCTAATCCCTCCAATTCTCCCAACTCCCCAAATCTATCTGGAATATCTAATTCCCCCAATTCTCTCAATTTTACCTTTTATTTCACTCCTTATTCCACTTATTCCTACCAAATCACACAGCATAATTCTACTTATTCTGGGTGGAATACCAATAACTTATCAAATCAAAATACCACTTATTCTGGTTTAAGAAATCCTCGTAACCTTATTCTAGTTTAAGTTATCCTGCAAACAAAGTCACACCGTGAAGTATGAGAGAAAGGGAATAATTAGTTCGCCCTCCTACGACATGTTTGCCCCATCGGGTTCACGGACTACCAAACTTGACATCTATATTATTCAACCTTTAATCGAATAATTGTCAGTTAAGCTAGACTCACGAAGTGAACTGCCGAACTTGACATTCATATCGTCCGATTTTTTAATCCTTTACTCAAACACACTGTACATCTAAATCAGGCAAAACTCTTGATCTTACTACAGTATACGGCAGGAGTCAGAGGCAGGCATGGAGATCACCAGGTGCGGAGGGAGAAGGTGCTGCCTATGTGCTTCCTCAGACGTTTCACTAGGTTGGTGGGGTCGAATCCCTCGCCGATCACCACCTGCAAGATCAAAGTTTAACAGCCTGCTTCTGTGTTTCGCATCATAGAGAGGGAGGGCGTTGCAGATCACTTCAGTGCAAGATAGAAGTAGGGGTGTAATTTGACGGGCAGGATTGAGTTATGTGGTAATTTAAGTTTACCCAAATTCAAAATAATTTAACCTAATTTCAGCTCCGTCTAAAGTTAACTCAAATTTAACTCAAAGTCGGTCCAAATTCAACTCAAATTCAACAGTGAGTTTGTTGGGTTGATAACTTTGGTTAGGTTGGACTGACCCTATTTACTGCTAGTTTGTTAAAAACATTCTACTTTTTCTATAAAGAAATGTAAAAGTCAATGGATCAAATCGGACCAGCCCGTTTTTGGCCCAATCCAGCTCAAATTTGTCTACTCTCAACTTCCAACTAAATTTATATAATTTGAGTCAACTCAATGTACTATAATGTAAGTTGGACTGAACTGGACCACAAACTAACCCATCCAATTGACCCCCCTGAATAGAGGTAGTTTTCGTAGTCTCCATTTCTCCATCGTCACATAGGCAGTCAATTGAAGACTACAAGAAAATTCCATCCAATCTTGTACTAGAGTGATTCGTGCTCATGCAGGTTCATGAGAGAGAGACTAGACCACTCTTGGTGGCACTAGGTTGATCGTCACAAAGTAGAATACGATGGCCTCTATAATTGAGACAAGTGGTTTTCATAAAAAATGGACTAGAGGATTTCCTTTTCTTTTTCCTTCCATAATTCGATGGCTAAAAATTGGACAGAGTTTGACTACAAAAAACTGTGTAAGACAATCGGGTCCAAGGACAGAGGTTCTAGTGAGTCTGACGTAAGATTCAATTTCTGAAATAAATGAAACGTCAGCACACTGGACGTTTTGTCCCCATTAGGGACACTTGCTCCATGCACTATGCTGAAGTTACACAGGACGTTTAGCTTAGTGATCCAGCCAGTTACAATTAGTCTGAGCTACAGGTCTTAAAGAATTAATTACAGCATTTCATTCTTCTCAAATTCAATATATCCAATAATATTTCGAGACCAATTTGAGTTCTTTGAATATTGATTTTCCAAGGATTAACATGTTTGAGTTGTTAAATGAGTCAAAAAGATATATTTCTACGTACCTTAATTAGGCTAGTCAATAAAATCTAAACAAATTGATGGATAAATTCTGACAAGCCATCAAATTTACATAATCCAACACTCCTATTAACATGAAACAATACTACATTTATGTGTCCAAGTCTATTCGTTTATTTATGAAGGGGAACTCATGCCAATATTTTAATTTTAACTCTCCGATCTAAGTTTTCTATAGTCCGTGAAGTCCACTCCAACCAATGTTCTTAAATGATCGTAGGATACAGTAATTTAGCCAAGAACCAACGCAATTAAGGTAACACAGGATCTACAGTAGGTAGCTAGTATGATTTCGGCAAAATAATGAGGATTCTAAAATTTGTCAGTTTCAATATTGGTGATAACAGAATCACTAGGTATATTTTCTTGAAAACAGAAACCAGAGAAACTCTTATGGAATGAATGACCCGACTTCATTTTTACCGTTTTACACCAATCCAAACAGTGAGAAAACTTGTACAATGAAAACGGACGGAATAACCGAATTTCGTGTCAATCCAAACAGCTCGTTAGTTGAGATCTAGTCAATCAGATTCATCGAACAGAGAGAAGATTAGAAAATGTCAACTCCAACAGTAGATGGACACCCCATCTTGTAGGAAGCTGAAGGTCACGCTGAATAAGTCCCTGAGATCAAAAAGGCAGATTACAACCTTTTAGTTGAAATGATCACAAGCAAAGCAATAAGATGACAACATGTTAAGGCATAGTTTCCCTATTTTAAGCAGTCTTTTGTGCATGGAAACTATACAAGAATTTATCCACTAGCCATTTGAATCCCAACCATTTTTCTCAATGCTTGAGCACCAAAAAGCCTTTTTAAACATGGTAAAGTCAGTTGTCGCATTAAAACCTAGGATCAAGTCAGTGATCTTGTAAGACCAAAGATGTCTGAGCCAAACCACCAAACATGTGAAGACAAGGCCATTGGAAAGGAGTTCTAGCATCTCTGGAAACTCCCTACTTCGTTAAGCACATTTCAATATTCATGCTCTCATGTTATGGATAGTACAAGCCTACAAGGAGAAGTCAGAAGTAGAGGTGACTTGAACCTTGTATATTATCCCCAAAAAAATTGAAAATAGGGTTAAATAATCCAAACCTCACTTTCATCTTTCTTTTCTTCTTTTTAAATCCCATCCAGGCCTTTGGAATGTTCAAGGATAATTAGTAACAAGTCATTCCACAATGTAGGTGGAATATCTTATCCCAATTTCTCCATCCCCATTTAATGGTCATAGGGCAACAATATGGGGAGGCCTGTACACTGCGGTGGGCGCTGATGTCCAAGCATTCTACCTTCTGCGGAGCTCGAGTCCTCTCATCATGCTACTGAGACTGTTTCATCGGTAGCTTTGATCTTCCAAATGTGGAAGACTGCATCCTCAGAGGAGATCCATGCCTTCCCCAAATCGACGGATCCATCCTCTCTGGCGACCCTTCCAGCCAACAACAAGGTTTTGCACTGTTTTTTCTTTCCTTATGTTGGGCATGTACGAATGGGTAGTGTTCAGGGTAAGGCTACTCAGTGATGTCTGCTGTCCTGCCCCATCCTGTACCTTACGTATGGTTGTTCAGTGATGCTATGCTCTGGCTACTTTTTGAAATATCTACCGGTTTTGAGTGAACGAAAAAAAGGGACAACAATATGGGGAGCACCTCCAGCCACCAGCACCACACCTCTGGCAATGCTGCTGCTGTAACCCACCATAGACCAACGCAGGCCACTGCAACAACCACCGATTAGCCGACATTACCCCCTGTCAAATTTGTCATTTTCATCTTATCCCCTGTTTAAAACTGAGACGGGACCCCAGTTGATGCAGGAGAAGTCGATGTCAACAATTAAATGATAAATAATCAACAAATATCACAAAAGATTCAGAATTTTTTCAGACAAATAATTATAAAAAGGTAAGATGGGTGTTGCCATCCCGCGGTGAAAACCCATTCAGAAATCTGAAACAGCCGATGGATGGTAGTTGAAACCACCAAAAGATAGGGTGAGTTCTCCTACTAATACGGTAATACCTCAATCCAAACTAACATATAAGGATAGGTTACTCGCATACTCTCAACCATCAGTGATTTAAATTTAAGGTGGAAAATTAATACACACTCTTGGCACACACGGGATTGGAATACAGAAATAACAGATTAATTCCGTTGAAGGAGATCTGAGCACAAGAACGCTAAACTGTCAGCCAGAGAAATCTGACAGAATGGTTACATAGGTGATGCATGGCTTCGCTAGTTGAGGTGTGGAGGCACAGATCTCGTCCTAGAACACAATATCGGATCAGTGTAGGATGCGGATGATGCTACTGGTGTGTATGGTGAGATCACGTATACGGAATCACACGTGTTGCCGCTCCCAAAGTGACTGTTCCTGAAGGCATGAAAACTCAGAAGCGCAACCCTATGGCTTCGGACGTCGGAAGCAAGAGAGGCAAGAGGAGAAAGGCCAAAAAGAGGAAGAGAAAGAAGTGTGGGTAGGTGTGCTGGTCAAGGAAAGAGAAAGTGGTGGTTTCCCTATCCTCACATTGGTGTTGGACTTCAGGAGGAGAAGAGGACGAAGGAGAAAAGACAAGAAGGGGGAAAGAATACAAAAAAGGAGAAACGGATGAAAGAGAGAGGGAAGAAGATTAAAAAAACATAAGAAAACAACAAAGGGTACTGCTGCATTGGAATGTTGCAGCAGGCAGTGAAAGAAGGAAGAAAAAAGAACCAGAGAAGAATGGGCATAAGGACAGCAGCTGCGGCAGAGAGAGATGTGAAAGCCTCTTGTCTTCTCTTTCACAGAGTTCTCCCCCCCCCCCCGAGGAATCATGGATTTTTTTTTCTCAAAGTAATCATCAATGAATAAACAAAATACATGGGGGCCTCTGTTTATATGAAGGCGAATAAACGATAAAGACCAAACTATCCTCAAGCTCTCTAAAAACCATAAACTAACAAAAGACCAAAATATCCTCACCTAATCTAAAATAAATGGAAAAATAAAGAACAGATAAATCGTCTGGCTCAGTCAGACTCAGCTTGGCTCACTCTGTCAGTGATGCATGTGTGTCAACCCTGCCTCAAACTCAGACTCGCGAAAACCAATTATCACTAAAATTAGTTATGTCTATGCTCACTTTTTGTTATCCCAGTAGTAAAACATAGGCTTAAGGATATAAAAGAGTAGGATACACTTGCTTCCCAGATAGTAATATCAAAAAAAGATGCCATTATCAGAATGTGCTCACAGATTAACTCCTTTGATTGCAGAATGCCTTCAAACTAAATGAGAAGGACAAGTACTCGATAATGTATCTTTCCATACATAATTTGGGGACAAAAATCATGACCTTAAAAGCAAATAAATTTGATGTATCTAAATTGGTGAACTGTAGACTCATCTGGAATTGAGTGCATCAATTGCCTGCTCTGTATCAGTTTAATTGAAAAACTAATTATTTGAATTAGAAACCAGTGCCATTGAAAAGTGTAATGATGCACATTTCAGGTTGGTTTGCCCTTAGATATTATTTTTTATGCATGTGCAGCATGGCCTTCACCCAAGCATCCAAACACAGTAGTGGCTGATTGATATGCCAACAAAGTAATGCATTATTTAAGTCCTAAAATGTCTATTAGTTTCCGGACTGAGAATTCTTTAGACCTGTTCCAACTTGTGGATCCCAAGAAAATGCATTCCGTACGCAAAGTTGGAGAAGGAAGAAAATGCAGAAGTTGGTTGAAGCTGCTATGAAGGCTATATGATTTGCTTAGCAGATGTTTCTAGGTTGAAGTTCTAGAGTTTCATGTCCTTGTTCTATGGTTATATAAATGTGTGTAGCTAGTACATTTGCTTAAATGTAACAGTTCAGCAGGGCACATGCCACAATCATTTTCTTACAAATTATAATGTTCTGCATGAGCAATAGATTGTGTACAATGATGGAAGCAATGCAATCAATGTTATCAAAGGCAACTGACGTCTTGAATTGATTAAATTTTATTTCAATTTGGTAGTTTTTAAAATTTGTTTAGTCATATTTGAGTGCAAGAATAAGTAATTTTGTTAGATTCTCATATATAATATATTTACATATCTAAACTTATTATATTTTTAATAAAATGTCAACTCAAATGCCTAGGTGTTTGACACTAAGGTGACCCCTCGAGCCTGAGTTGCCTCGTGACTCTAAGGCTCTAACTGCATAGGATGCAATGAGATTAGACATAACTAAATACTCCTTTACGTATCATGTGGGATTATACATAAATAAAGATTCCTTTATGCATGCCCAGTCCAGTTCCTGTGTGTTCAAAATGGCCAAATGGTGAAGGTCATTCCTACCTATGTAAGGAGGCAAGGTTAGCATCTTCTTTCACATACATCTTTCCCATTTTTTGATGGGCAGTAAGAATTCTTCCCTGTGGTAATAGAACCTCATACAAGGGGATATTCCCTTAAAATTTTTCAGTAGAAGACCTCAACATGGGGTCTTCCTTTGTTATTTCACCCATCCAATTTCTTCCTCGTATTAATCTGCATGGTTTCCATGTGCACATGCATCCCTGTTCTCACACAACCACTTCCCATTACAAATTGGTTTGTTACGTTCCTTCCTTTCCTAATTCAAAAACTGGACCGCCCCTTTTGCCATACTCCACTCCCTCCAACCCTTTCCCCATCTTTAATGCATGATCCATGCATCTTCTGTCTATGTTTCTTTATCCCTTGCACAGGATATAACATTGCATATCCTTTAAAAGGAATTTGATACTTGTAAAGTCCGAGAAAGATAAATGTGCCTTAAAGGTCAATAATTGGACAATTAAGTATCACTAATGCATCCAATACAGGAAGACAGCATCTGCAGGAAAAGAGTTGGGGAAAATTTCACACTCCAATTAACTGAATCGCCAGGTGATTCCGTTCACAAGAGTACAAGGGTAACTCCCCACCCCTATGCACGAGCAGGGGTAACCCCTCACCCTACACACATATGAAGGTAATGGGTGGTAGCTTATCCTGAGGGACTGACCACTGGCAGCAATGGAATTGGTGAAAGATACTCTCACATCCACTGAAGAGGTTTAGGGTGAAGTCCAAGATTGTGGCATATAGAGCCTTTCGATGATTCGTGTTTGGTTCTTTGTTCCCCTTGGGTAGAGAGAAAAAGGGATTTAAAGAACCAAATAGCAAACCAGTTAACTGAGTTTTTAACTCCTACTGACTGTTTAGATTTCGAAAATATGCCTGCAATGTTAATTTCTTAACTTCAGTGGAATTTGACATCACATCCAACTAACATGCATAAATTCATAGCAGAATACATAAACGAACAAGTCAAAGTGAAATCAAGATTTAAATCAGCTAGTCACCAGCATTTCAAACTCAACTCAAGACAGGCTTACAACTAGTCACATAAAAAGCATGTTCTCAGATAATCAAATTGATCTATATAACAGGTACTTGTTACTTTTCAATCTGAAGCTGTCAACCAGCCGCCAAATTCCATCTGAGGTGCAAAGATTAGTATACAGGCTAAGATCAGCCACCTTCCAGATCCTCAAAATTCACTTCATCAACTACCAATCCTGTCAACAGCATGATTCCTTTAAAGTACTGAACTTAAGTTTAAAGCGACTTCAGCTTATGGAGGGTTTACACATTCAAGAACTTCATTCTGATTAAGTGCAAAATGGAAGCCTTTGTCAAGAATGGTCCCTTACCAACAAGAAATGGAACGAAGGCAACATGTTTCTCAGCACAAAGCAATAAGCTCCTGCATGTGATCTAAGCACCCCAGAGCCTCCAGCCCTCTCAAGCAGGATTAAGTCAGATCTCCCAGCGGCTATAAGCATGTTTCTCAGCACAAAGCAATAAGCTTCATGTTTAAGATGTAAGTAGACTTCTGTCGAACAGAAGATCTGCACTGGCCACAAACCCGCAGAAACCTCTACTGGACAACAACCCAGACTTCCACCCATTCCTACTAACTGTTAGTAACAACTAATAATTAATTTACAGGATCCACTCTCATCCAATTACTCCAAACTCAAGAAACAACAGCAACCAGCAATCGTTTTTTGCAGAGTCAGATCTTCCAGCGACAGATGTGCCCCCAAAGAATTAGAAACAACCAAAGCAACCAAGAAATACCAGCTCAAAACATAAGTTTTATCTAATCTGCCTAGAGGAGAGGAAGGCGGGCGGAGAGAAACGCACCATTAGGGCTGGGGACGCAGGCGATGGAGGTAGTTCTCCTTCGGTGTCGAGGTCGACGGAGACGGTGGCACCGCCAGGGGTGTCGCCGGCGCAGGCGGCGGGGAAAACTCGCGGACGAGGGCGGCGAGGGACTCGGGGTTGACGCCGCGGTCGCAGAGGGCAACGAGGAGGGAGAGGGTGTGGCGATCGAGACCGGTGTCGAGGATGTTGGACATTTGGAAAGCCATGTCCAGCGACTCCTTGGCGTTCCTCGCCGCCTCCGCCTGCTGCGGCTGCTCCATCGTCCCCTCCGCTGCCTGCGGCTCCGCCGTAAACTTCGACTCGGTCCAGGATCGGTAATATTCGCTGCACCTTATGGACTGTGGGGTGCAATTCAAAAAAATTTATTTTTCCATGTTTTAAATTATTTATGATCAGTCCCATCAAACACTGTACAAAAAGTCAGACGATCTAAAAAAATTTAAAAACTCAAAAAATAAGTTCTAATTTATTAGACTCAATTATTAAAAGCATTTTTCACTGTTTATTAAAACTCTGTTTTTTTTTCATTTTTAGAATTTTTTGTAGTATTTGATGAAATTAGATTGTACGGATGAGAAATGCTTGCTGCACAACTGGGTGTGCAGCAACGCCCAGTCACAACGCATAATTGGGTGCGGTTGGACCACGTGGCGTTGAAGGCCAGTTGGGAATGCTGACATCGGACACCCGCTGCGCCAATCGTCTGCCCGGATCCGCCCCCGTCAAATCCCGCACCGTAATGAGTACCCCGTCCTGTCCGTTTGAAATTTACGGAGCGTTTGAATATTTTCTACCCAAAATGTCATTTTCCCACCCATCGCCATCCACGCGGGAAACAACGAAGCCAGAGGAGGGACGCGGCCGGAAGCGGAAGAGAGCGGAGGAAGCGAAGGTGAAGCGGATCTGCGTCGCTGACATACCCCGGCCCGTTTCGCGTCTCCTCTGCTCCGGTGGACTGCCATTCTTCCCACGTTGAAACGCGCTTGTGAAGGTAGCTGGGCGACCGCAGCTAGGCGCGTGTGAAGTTGCCAGTCCTCCCACGTCCATGTCCGCTTGGATATTACTCGCCTCCTATCTCCACGCCTGTCCCTATTCCTGGTTGTTCGTGCCGATTCTCCCACCCCGCCATCTTCCTCACTTGCCCACCTCCACGCAAGCCCTGTTTTGAAGGTAGCAAGGTGATCGCGATCGTAGGTAGCCGACCGTGTGGAAAATACTCGCCTCCTGCATCCACGGCGGTCCCTATTCCTTGCTGGTTCGTATTAGTCCTCCCGCCATCCGCGCTGATCCTTGTTCTTGCTCGCTTGTTTGTCAGTCACCCACCTCCACGCAAGTTGCGAGAGACTGTGGAAATTACTCGCCTCCTGCATCCACGGCAGTCCATGTTCCCTGCTGGTTCGTATTAGTCCTCCCGCCATCCACGCCGATCCTTGTTCCTGCTCGCTTGTTTGTCAGTCGCCCACCTCCACGCAGGTTGCGAGAGCTAGCTAGGCAAGCCATGTTCTTCACATTCCACACCTCCACTTTGCACATACCTCTTATGGGAGAAAGGAGACCGGACCACCCTTCTCCTACAAAGGAGAATGGAAGAGAAAAGACGTTGTTGCTGAGCAGCGAGATAGAAGGACATGGAGTGCAGCCGACCAATAGTTTGCAGATGTACATGTCCAACCCAATTGTGCACATGCAGTTTCCACCCCCCTTGTACATATGCAGCGGCCCATCTTTCGGTGGCACATGCCAGCGTCCACTTCTATGATGCCAAATGTTGTGCTACCGACAGTTGTGCAAATGCAAGTTCATGCTCCTGTGTACTTGCCTTTTATGTCATCTTTGTATTTTTTTTTAGAATTATCCTCGCATAGTAAGACTCCTACAAAGGAGAAAAATGATGATGGGCATGCCAATATTGTAGAACCATGCAATGGCATGAACTTTGATACGGCTGAAGATGCGAGATGCTTTTATAACACCTATGCTAGACATGTAGGATTTGGTATATCTACTGTCCATAGCAAGTTTACACGTGGGTCTTGTATGCACAAGATGTTTGGTTGCTGGAAGAATGGACAGAGTAGGAGAGATCCAAAAGCTTTATGTCATCGAGATAGTGCAAAAGTTGATTGCAAAGCAGGTATGAAAGTGAAGTTAGATAAAGGTAGCGGAAAGTGGATTGCATACCATGTTCTACTTGAGCATAATCATAGATTGTCTCCAAGGGCTGCTATATACTTGCGGTCACACCGAAGGATATGCACGTCTGAAAAGGTAGAAATAAAGAATATGCATAGTATGGGAATATCAACATCAAATATAGTGTCATGTATTGCGAGAAGAAAGGGTGGTGTTCGACAGTTACAATTTACTGAAAAAGATTATAGAAACTTCCTAAATAGAGAACGACAAAGTCAATTGAAGGAAGGTGATGCCAAGATAATGATGACCCATTTTCTACAAATATAGAGTAAGAGTCCGTCATTCTTTTATGTCATAGATTTGAA
Source organism: Zantedeschia hybrid cultivar (assembly GCA_030544215.1). NCBI lineage: Eukaryota > Viridiplantae > Streptophyta > Magnoliopsida > Alismatales > Araceae > Zantedeschia > Zantedeschia hybrid cultivar. The sequence goes on from JARZZO010000003.1 coordinate 16,578,332, forward strand.
TGACAACCAACAACTAAGGAATGTATTTTAGATTGATGGAAGGGCAAGGACCGCATGCACATATTTTGGAGATGTCATATGTTTTGATACTACTTTTCTCACAAATACCTATGAAATGTCTTTTACACCATTCGTCGGAGTAAATCATCATGGGCAATCCATCCTACTTGGACGTGCATTACTATCAAATGAGAAAGTGCAATCTTTCATATGGGTTTTTAGTTGTTGGTTACAAGCCAACAGTGGTGTTGCACCAAAGGCAATCATCACTGATCAAGATAAGGCCATTGAAGCAGCGATTGTTGAGGTCTTCCCTGATGCACGACATCGATTTTGCCTATTGTAGACACGCTAATTTTGACGTCATTTTGAGTAAATTTCATATCATATAATAATGCCTCATAATGGTCTGATATTAATCATTAATTTATTTTTATTAATCTTTTTTGAGTGTCGGGTTGAATAGACATGTTTAAGTTAATCAATTAAATTGATTTTAGCTCAAATTTTAGTTAAAATATGCATAATCCTAAAACGCGTCAACCTTGGTGGACGCTATTTAGAGTTTATTCTTATTTTAGCGTTTAAATTTGAATTTTAATTAATTGATTTATTAGATAAAAGGCGTCTTTGAGGTTCGACGCGTTTTAGGTTTCCTAAGCTATTTTAACTTCTCTTCCGGATGTTTATCCTTATCTTAATTAGGGTAAAAGACGTCTACCAATGTGGACGCGTTTTAGCTAATAAAGATAAAGATAAGTTTTCCCGGATATTTATCCTTATCTTAATTAAATCTGAAAGGCGTCAGCCATGGTGGACGCGTTTTAGATAATTACAGATAAAGATGAATTAATCAGTAATTATCTGTCGATTAAGGTAGATAAATCCTAAATTTTTCTATGTTAATCGCGAACGCAGAAAATGCCTATAAATACCTTGCATCTCAAGGAGTTTAAAAAAAAAAAGAGAGAGAGAATTATTGAGCCTCAGCGTTATAGCGATTTGAAGATCGGAGCAACCACGCCAGAGCGCTGCCATTTCCAGAAGACGGCGTCCCTTTTCCAGATCTTCATCCATTCAAGGCTTCTCCAACTGGGCATAAGTTTTTCATATCTGAATTTCATCTTCATTTATTAGTTTCATTCTTTTACTCACTTCATGCCACACACACCACATCATTAATTTTCCAAAACCCATCTGTTCTAAAGGGGTTTCAAAGTCATTTAAATAAGTGAGTTGCTGTTTAAGCATGTTTCTAATCATGGTTAATTTTGATATTATTTCCATCTAGATTCTCATCAGTATTTCTTCTTCATTTTTCTGTTTCTCTGTCTCTGCTGCATTCAACAACAACAACACCAAGAAATCAAAAAGAGGGAAATCAAGCATAAAGCCAGGAGAACTTCTGGACGATCCTCACATTCAACAGCAAGAACAAAAGAACAAGAAAGAGCTCTCTTTCTTCAACCGGCTGAAGGAGGGGAACCAAGGATTCATTCTTCCGCGTTCAAACAGGTAGGCGATCAAAACCTCTTTTGAAGCTTTTTAGTTAAAAGTTTCTGGCGATCACTGCACCTTAGTTGCATCTTTTAAATAGGTTAATTTACCTAAAACAACATAGTTTTTCACATTAAACACACGAGCAAATTTTCAGCACCTACAGCTCTTTTGGCGATCACGGTGGGACTTGGTCTCGCCGTCTTTTAATTTCTTTTGTTCTTGCTATTATCATACCGGGCACCCACGGTGCACCACTTGTGTCTTTCGACACGTCCTCACCGATTGGTGAGTGTTTAGTTTAAGTAATTTCCCTCGTGCACCACGTGCACACCCCAGTGGCAAGATCTTGCCTCCCCTTGATTAGTTCAAAAGCTGTTTTTTTGTGATAAAATGCTGTGTGATTGCGTGATTTCTTAGTTGTTTAGATAGTAAATCATCCTGTTTAAAATCTGAAACTAAAAATCTGTGCATGAGTCGATTCTTTACTGCATTTTACCCTGTTTAAGGAGGATTCGACCCAGAAAATCCTTCTGGAAATCTGTTTCTGCGAACTAAAAAGCGTCCAGGAACAGCGACGCGTTTCAAAACCGCGTCATTACTCCTAGACGCCTTTTAGCCTCCAGACTTTCTCTGTCGTTTACATCTGTTTCTGCGAAATAATTAAGTTCTGTGTTGAATAGCGTCGACCATCATCGACGCGATTCAGACAGTTTTTAGTTATTTTCCAGGCTTTCTCTGCTGTTTGCATCTGTTCTCTGCGAAAGAATTAAGTTCTGTTTTGAATAGCGTCGACTTTCCTCGACGCGATTCAGACAGTTTCTTAATTATTTTTCAGTTTCCAGATTTCTGTGGTGAGTGCTAGCTACCCATTACTCTATTAAGCATTAGAGGCCATCCAGGTCGCAGGGCATATGCATTGAGGCTAAAACCCTCCTCTTCTTAGGAACACATTACTCGACGTCAGCAACTCTCTCTGATTGGGTTGGTCCCTTGATCAGACTAGAGAAGTTGACGTTGAGACCTCCATAAGTCCCCAAAATCAAGGTATTCCTCCTTGATCATCGGGCTGGTTGTACCAATTGAAGTCCCGGCTAGATTCCGAAAGCGTTGTGAGAGAGAATCTTAGAGAATAACGGTGGAAACTGAACTGAAACTAGGATCCTTCCCTGAGCGAAATTGTGGTTTAATCCAATTCAAATAACTCAACAAGGAATCCTAAAGTCACGTTAAGCATCCACTTGTTTGATTAATCTCTGCACAACTTGTTTGATTAAAATTTTGAAAAAAAAAGAGAATCTAATATCATGTTGCTGCGATCAGGCAGAGATTTGAGTATGGCCCAAGACGCCATTATCAACTACGAGGGAGATGCTAATGCCCCTCGCAATTCAGATTTCAACTACGAGAACGGGAGAGATGCTGATGCCTCTCGTAATTCTGTCCCCATTCCAGTTCGACATGACGGGAATGTCCGAACTCCTCTTTTTAATCCGCACGATCAATATCATGATCTTCCTCCGCATGAATATGCGATTCCTAATCCTGACCTTGAGGGGGACATGAATCAGAATGATCCCTCACCCTCCGATCCTATGGATCTTGTCAATGCTCTGGGAGTTCTTGCCTCCCGACTGGACCCTCAGCAGTTCAAGGCGATCCAGTCCATTTTGAAGGGGAAGGCACCCATGCAGCCTGCTGAGCCGAACCCTGTGGCTCCCCCCGTTGTTCCTCAACAACCTCCTCCTCCTCTTCCTTATATCCAACAGGCCATGGAAGGCCTTCATCTTACTTCTCGGCCAACTGGGCCACAACTTTCGTCATCCAGGCAACCGGCTAGACCGCAGACGCCCATCTATCAAAATGCCCTCGGGCATGGCGGAAGCTCTGCCGGACCTCATCCTTATTATCCTCCTTGTCCGACGTACTCTAGGCAGCAGGCCTATCAGGTACTTCCTCCTCCTCCTCCTCCCCAGGCACATCTAACCACGCAGACGTTGCTGGCCAAGATGGAGCGCATGGATGAACAGTTCAACAATCTTCAGAAAATGATGGGGGTTAAAGCTGTGCCAGAAATCAATTTACCGAGCCTGCCAGTGTTCCATCTGCCACCCTCTGAAATGCCAGTGTATCGAAAGTATAATGGTACTGGTAACCCCTTCACGCACCTGAAGGAGTTCATGTACGAATCCTCTTTCTGGCAGAACGACAAGAGGTCGTTAGCTTTCTTGTTCAGGAGATCTCTAGAGGGACCAGCCCTCGAGTGGTTCTTCTCTTTGGAACCCTCCGAAGTAGAGGACTACGGTATCGTTTCACGCAAATTTATCCAACGATACTAGGACAGAGTCGCACCCTCCTTGTCTATCACGGACCTTATTGCAGAAAAGATGAAACCGGACGAGGAGTTTGTCAGTTTTGCTGACAGGTGGCGGGGCTTGGCTGAAAAAGTGAAAGATCACTTGTCCGAATCCGAACAAGTGAAAATGTTGATTTCCAACGTCACGCCCCAGTTCAAGCTAGTCCTCTCCTTGAACAATTTGACAAACATGGCAGAGCTCTATGAAAGAGCACGGTACTGCCAGAATGCCTTCAAGGACGCTACGTTCTCTAGCGTCTTTGATCCTCATAGACCCAGCAGGCCTCCACCTCGGAAGCCTACAGTGCCGAATTCTCCTAGCTCAGGTCCAACTACTGAGGGCACGCTCTCTCACGAGCAGGTCAGTACTATGAACAATAACTCGCCCCAGTTTGTGAGGAATCAGCAGTATCAGAGGCCACCACAGCCAAGCCAACAGGGGTACAGGCAGCAGCATAACCCCCATTACCAAAAGCATTACCAGCGGCCCCAACAGCCAAATCAGAACCAGCAACAATTACAGCAACAGCCGCAACGGAAACAGCAGTATCAACAGCAGTATCAGCAGCCACATCAGCAGCAACAGCAACAGCCACAGTACCAGCCGCGCGCACCGCCGGCGTACCACAACGTCCCTCTTCCCGGTGACTACAACCAACAAAGGAGACCTCCAGGCCCGAAAAGGGCAGAGTACCCGGCCCTCCCAGAATCCTTGGCGGATATCTTCAGCGCTTTAATGGCAGCCAATGCCTTAGTTTTGCCGAGGGAGAAGGCCGTCTGGCCTCAAAATGCCGATACGTCCAGGTATTGCTACTTCCACAGGCAACCTGGGCATACCATTGACACCTGCTTCCAATTCAGAGATTATATCCATGATCTCAACGAGCAGGGCGGCATAGACTGGGAGGAAATGAAGAAATACATAACAGCCCTGAAGGCGAGGAGACCGCAGCAGCAGCAGCAGCAAGCAAGACCACCGGCACAGGAAGTAGCACCACCCAACATGGGCATAGTGCAAAATCCACTCCCGGAGCACCAGAACCAAAACCAGGTTGCTCCCATTCTGACGAACAGCCAGTCTGAGGCTGGTCGTGGGCAGCAGTGGAGGGTAGAGGACTCTTCCTCTCTTTGTTCAACGGGTCACGTTCAAAGTACCGCAGAGCGATCACCACGCCGCACCATCCACATACCCAGACCACAACCCGTTACCATCACCCCCATACCCACACCTACATACCACTCACCCACACCCAATAACACATTACCACTACCCACCTTCCTTATACCCATTACGCCCCGCACCACTACACCTCCATCATATAACCCCCCACAAACCAATAACGCACCCCTCCTACCATCTAGGCCATTATTACGCGTACTGTTTCCTACTTCACCCGCTACCACCACCGCCTACCCAGATATGCCTTTACCATCTAGACCGCTATTACGCGTACCATTCCCCACTTCGCCAACCACTTACCCATCCACTATCCAACCCTCTAGGCCTTTAATCCGCACCGCACCGCACCATCACCACCTAGCCCTACGCCATCACCACCTAGCCCTACGCCATCACCTACATACCAACCCTCTACGCCATCTGCACCATCCAACTCTGCAGTACTTAAAGTGTCACCCGGATCCTCCACGGTTGAGGAACACGCGCTCCGGAGTGGAAGGATTTTCAACAAGGTCTTTCCTCAGTCCACAGTCAGAGACGGCCCATCACAGCCGACTGAGGAAGCTCACAATGAAGAGAGTGCACCAGGCACTCAATATGACCTGTTGAAACACCTGGATCGGACACCGGCACGGATCACTATACTCGAACTGATCAAAAGATCCAAGAGTCACCAAGAAGCTTTGATGGAATATCTGCAGAAGGTGATGGTCAATGAAGACGTGCCGGTAGAGAAGATTGCAGCACTACTAGTTCCTCAGGGGGATCAGCCCTCTATAACATTTCATACATCGGAACTAGCACCGCCGGCAGCCAGAAGCATGGCTCTGAGTATCACGGTCAACATCTGTAAGAAGGCCGTGGATGCATGCCTGGTCGACACAGGGGCTTCGATCAATGTTCTACCTCCGAAGACCCTGGAGTTATGCGGTGTGCCCAAAGAAAAATGGCTGCCCAGCCCCATCTCAGTAACAGCATATGACAATTCTACTCGTTCCCCTCTGGGAATGGTTTATTTAAAGGTGGAGCTGGGCCCTGTAAGTCATGCAGAGGTCGAATTTCACATTTTGGAGATCGACCCTTCCATAAATGCCATTTTAGGCCGTCCTTATATCAAAACTCTTGAGGCGATTCCTTCTACGAATCATCAATGCCTCAAATTCCCTTATAAAGGACGAATTATTAAAGTGACGAGCATGCCGATCCTTGCTGCTGCTCATACCCTGAACATCAAATCTGCTGTCTTACCTGGCCGACAACCTTTTCTGTCGGTATTACAGGTCTACCGTCCAGTGGCTGATCCTCTGAAAGCCGCTACTATTTCTCCATATCCGTTAGATGCTATCAAAAGGGGGAAGTGCATGAGTACCCCAGGATGGAGGATCATGATGAAGAACGGCTATGAGCCTGGAAAAGGTCTGGGCACACAATTGCAAGGCAGGACCACTCCTGTCAGAAATCATCGAGCAGCACCTGGAAGTGGCCTGGGCTATAGGCCAATAAAACTAAAACAAGATCCGGTTCAGAAAGCAGAAATCGAAGAAGGTCCGAAAATCTGGGATATATTTGAAAGCCCTGGTGCTATATTTGACAAGCGGATACTGCTATCTGAAGAAACCGACGAAGGGGAGCCAGATGACCCCTATGAAGCTGGTTACACAACAGATCTGCTCTGGAGGGGGACATATCCTTCACATGTCTTCATGCTCCATACTCTTTTTCGCACACTGCTCTTGACCCCGACTTGGTCGCGGGTCATAATTGAAGATATTCCACGGGCTCCGCCCGTCATGATTACTATGTCCCCTCGGGACATTATTCCACAACCTCCTCTCGATCTAGAGAGGTTGTATGATCTGATCTGGGACATATTACTATATGATCCCCCCAATCCTTTGGCCTTGGTGCCACTTCCTCCGTCTGATTCTCCTTCCATTTATATTCATTCCTGCTTTATGTTTAATTCTTTCATTTTCCAAAAAAAAACGCCAATCTGGCAACAAATTCTTCCCAAATCCTCATTGAGGAAACATCTTACTTGTCCGATTGCACCCCGCCGCGCGGGTCCTTCGGTCAAGATTCTCTTCTAGATTTACTCTGTCCCTCCCCTCGGGAGGATTCTCTTGTATTTCCACTTGTATCCCAGGATTTTCTTCCTACTTCGTCTTCGTTAGGTTATGATAGTGAAGTTAGGCAGTTTAGTCAGGTTAGGAAGTCTAGGAAGCCTAAGGGTAGGCAAATTCCAGATAGATACCTCCAGGACTTAGCTGATAAGTGCTCTTCTTGTTCTTTGATCCCTCAGCTTTTAGAAAATCCAATTCAGATGCCAGAAGATTGCATGGACGATGACTCAGTTAATGATGGGTACGGGGTATATGAATTAGTACATGAAAAGGACCCCATTGAAATTGAGGAAGATGACGAGGACGCGGCTGAGGCATATGCCAGTAGAGTGAAGAGATTCGATGAACCCTCAGCTGCCGTAGAAGAGCCCACCAAAGAAATTAATTTAGGGACTGAAGACGAACCTAAGGTTGTCCTCGTCAGTAAAAATCTTTCCATAGAGGATGAAAAGGCAGTGGTACAAGTACTCAAGGACTATAAGGACACTTTCGCCTGGAGTTATGAAGATATGCCAGGGTTAGACTCGTCTTTAGTTGAACACAGGTTGACATTAAAAGACGGAGCTAGCCCGGTCAAGCAGAAATTAAGGCGATTCCACCCACAAATGGCTCTAAAGATGAAGGAAGAGGTCGATAAATTGCATAAAGCCAAATTTATTAGAGTTGTCCTCTATCCACAATGGGTGGCCAATATAGTCCCGGTTATGAAGAAAGACGGGAAGGTCAGAATTTGCATTGACTTCCGTGATTTGAACCGGGCGTGTCCTAAAGACGATTTTCCATTACCTCACATTGATGTACTCATCGATAATACCGCTGGCTATGAGACGTTATCATTTATGGATGGATTTTCAGGATATAATCAGATTAAGCTGGCAGAAGAAGATCAAGAGAAAACGTCATTCACTACACCTTGGGGAACATACTGTTATGTTGTCATGCCATTTGGATTAAAGAATGCTGGAGCCACCTATCAAAGGGCCATAATGGCAATATTCCATGACATGATGCACATAGACTTGGAAGTGTATGTGGATGACTTATTGGTTAAATCGAAAACAAAGGCTGAGCACGCCAAAGTTTTGGCAAGGGTATTAGAGAGGTCAAGAGAATATCAGTTAAAGATGAACCCCAAGAAATGTGTATTCGGGGTATCTTCAGGGAAATTGCTTGGATTTATCGTCAGTAAACGGGGAATTGAGATCGATCCTAACAAGGCGAAGGCTATCAGAGAAATGCCACCTCCCAAAAACTTGAAAGAGTTAAGAGGATTAATCGGGAGGTTGCAATTTATTCGCCGTTTTGTCTCCCAGCACTCACAAAGGTGTAAGCCGTTTTACGAGCTTACCAAACCGGGAGTCAAATTTGATTAGGACGATAAGTGTCAGGAGGCATTCGATGGATTGAAGAACTATTTAACAAGTCCTCCTGTTTTGAGACCACCATCTCCAGGAAAATCATTGATACTTTATATTTCAGTTCTGGATGATGCAGTGGGGGCTGTCTTAGCACAAGAAGATGAAGAAGGAAAAGAGAGGGCAGCCTATTATCTCTCCAAACTTCTCAACCCCGCTGAACAGAGATATACGGCGATGGAGAAAACATGTGCAGCATTGGTTTGGGTTGTGCAGAAATTGAAACATTATTTTCTGGCCCATGAAGTCCATCTCATCGCTAGGATGAATCCGATCAAATTCCTTCTGGAGAAATCTGTTCTTACTGATAGGTTAGCGCGATGGCAAAGCTTTCTATCTCAATTCGATATCATCTATATTCAGCAGAAAGCGATCAAGGGCTATGCCATAGCAGAACATCTTGCTCATCATCCCCTTCCTCGATTTGATCCAGTCCGATCAGAGTTTCCGGATGAGGAACTGATGTCCGTAAATCAAATCAGAGATGATATGTGGACTCTGCATTTTGACGGAGCTCTGAATTCTCATGGAAAATGGATCGGTATCGTTCTGTTATCACCTGAAGGTATCACCATTCCACAAGCCTTTCAGCTTGACTTTCCAGTCACAAACAATATAGCTGAATACGAGACACTTCTTGCTGGTCTCAAAGCTGCTCATTTCCATGGTGCCACCAAACTCAGGATCGTAGGTGATAGCCAACTGATTCTTCGCCAAGTGCTAACCAAGTATCGAACTCTCGATCCCAAGCTCAAGCCTTATCAGGAGCTTACTTCTGCTTACTCAAAGCTTTTCACGAAATTGATCTTTGTCCATGTCCCTAGGAATCAAAACATCTTAGCTGACGCTCTAGCTTCACTTGCATCTTCTCTTGATTTTCCAATCAGCAAACAATCCGAATCGATCATAGTTCATAGGCGTCTTTCACCCGCCGTGAAAGATCCTTCATTTCTTAGAACTAAGGAGAAATTGCTGAAGAAAGTCAGAGACGGAGATATCATTGAAAGAAGAGAAATCATGTTAATGGAGTTGTTAGAAGAGACGGATGATGAACAGAAGCCATGGTATTATGAAATTGCAAAATATTGTGAAGATCGATCATATCCTGAGGAAGCTACAACTGAGGAGAAGAGAGCTATCAGGAGAGTTTCTCAACGATACACCCTAGTTGGAGGAGCATTATACAAGAGAGGTTTTGATGGAGTTCTTCTGAGATGTCTAGATGAAGATGAGCTTTGGAAGGTTATGGAAGGAGCTCATAGTGGAGTTTGTGGTGGTCATGTCAATGGACAGATGCTAGCAAAGAAAATCCTTAGACAAGGATTTTATTGGCCAACCATGGAAGAAGATTGTGTATGATATGTTCGTAGGTGTGCTAAGTGTCAACTTCACGCCGACAAAATTCATTCTCCTGCATCTTCACTCCATCCTGTTTCTTCCCCATGGCCTTTCTCCATGTGGGCTTTCGACATCATTGGACCTCTTGGTAATCCAGATTCCGGCATCAAGCAAAAATCTTTCTTTCTCACGGCAACGGAATACTTCACCAAGTGGGCAGAAGCTGAAGCGTACGTGGAGATCAAAGCATCAACCGTCTGCAAGTTCATCATGAAGAACATCATCACCCGATTTGGAATTCCAAGCACCATCGTCACCGACAACGGACCGCAGTTCGTGTCACAGGAATTGAAGGACCTCTGTAACAGGTATAAAATTGCATTGCATCATTCGTCTCCTTATTATCCGCAAGGCAATGGCCAAGCAGAGGCAACAAATAAGACTTTGATAAAAATCATCAAAAAGACGTGCAAATCTAACAAATTCACAGATTGGCCAGAAAAATTGGTTGAGGCTCTATGGGCCTACCGAACTTCAATCCGCACGCCTACTGGGCAAACTCCTTATTCCTTAACATTTGGAATGGAGGCGGTAGTTCCATATGAGATCCTCATACCGTCATTAAGAGTACAATTGAATAAGGAATTTTCCATTGATGAACATCGTTCAGCACTCCTTGCTCAATTGGAACTTTTAGACGAGAAAAGATGGTCAGCTGCTAATCATGCAAAAGTTTATCAAAATAGATTAGCACGTTTTTATCAAAAGAAAGTCATTGAACGTAAGTTCAAAGTCGGTGAAATGGTTGTCAAAAGAATTTTTATAAAACCTGGTGGTCCGCGTTCTAAGCTCCAACCCAACTGGGAAGGACCTTATGTTGTATCGCACGCTTTTCCTGGTAATGCTTATCGTCTTGTTAATGCAGAAGGAGAAGAGCTAAAACATCCCTGGAATGGCTTACATCTTAAGAAATACTACCCTTAGGTTAAAGAGTCGATCAGTATGGTACAAAGACCAGTGGAATCAGAAAATTTATAAACTCAAATTTCCTTATCAGTCTGGATAACTTAATTTCAAGCCCATTACTGCACACACTGACACGTTTGATTCGTGAGTAACAAGAGATGACAAGTCCTAAAGGATATCGAAAGCTTGACCGAAAGTGTGAAGTACAAATCATTCTTTTTGAAGCAAAATTCTGTTTTAAACTCGGCCCATGATGTCGGAACGAGGCTTAGAATAGAATACCAAGAATACCCGCCATCTTAGTAGGAGGCCGTCATAAAAAAATGGGGGAGATCCGTCCCGAAGAAGAAAAAAGAAAAGCAAAAGTAAGGCAAAAGCCAAATGTCAAATCAAAAGGTCAGTACATTACAAACGTTACATCAAGGCCATGAAATGAAACAAAAGGGAACGCAAGGTCGATAAATACCCCGGAAAGAAATGACCGAACCCCAACGGATATTAGGGTAGGAAAGGGACATCTTTTTAAGTCTCCGGAACCTTCTCGTGGGCTTTCTAAACTTATTCATCTTTTCTTTCTAAAGAAATGTACTCCAAACTTAAGGAATGGCTTAGATTGACTAAGGGTCAAATCATCAAATGGGATCACGAATGGAAATACAAGTTCAAACACGATGGGTTTAAGTTGAGTTGTTGAAGAACAATTTGGAAATTAAGTTAATAAATGAATATGATCTTTTGATCCAAGTACCATGCTGATCTTTTAGTCAAAAATCAAAAAAAAATACACATGTTCAAAAATCCAAAAATACATTAGTCAAAAATCCAAAAAAATACATATGTTTAAAAAATTCAAAAAAAAATACACATTTCAAAAATCCAAAAAAAAATACATATGTTTCAAAAATCCAAAAAAATACATATGTTTTAAAAAAAATTCAAAAAAATATGTCAAAATTCAAAAAAAAAAAAAAAAAAAAGCATATATTTCAAAACCACAAACAAAAATGAATATTTCAAAACAACAAAAAACATTTCAATTAGCATCTGCTTGTTGCATTTAGTATGTCTCATTCCTTTTATTTTCAGCGAGCATCCGTCTGCTTGTATGTTGCATTTTACTTAAGTTGATTATTCTCATTACCTTTGTTAATAAAGGTCATGCCCCTTGACCAGTTATTGAAGAAAAGATTGATTGACCATTTATCTGGTCAGGCAAGGGGCTAAGCCTAAATAGATACTTAACCTGTTTGTTAAGTATGTACAGGATGCAAGATAAACACAGGAACACAAGATTGGAGCCAAAAGTTTCATGTATATTATCAAAAGGCGTTTTTGTACATGAAGAAAAAGAAACATGAGCCCTCAAGGCTGGCTCTCCCCTCCGCCCTCGTCCAACTGGCTCTGGGCCTCGTCAGGTGCATCCGGTGCTGGCTCTCGACTAGGAGGTGGAGGTGGTCCCATCGCGCTCGGCCCTGCCTGACCGGAAGACACAGCGGCACTAGTCGTAAAAGCACTGGTCAAACCACGCTCATGGGCACGCTGTCGAGCTCGCTGGTACCTCTCCTCCACCATCTTGCGCTCATGCTCTGCAATTAACAACCGACCCAGAAGACCCTCCAGTCGAAGACGCTCGCGCTCTTGCTCTTCGTTGATAAACCCCAATCGAGACTGGAGGTGTGCAACCTCTCGTGCAAGATCTCCTGTCGAGAGTCGAGCCACCTGCTCCTCCAGAGCCCTGATCCGCTCTGCATCAGCCTCGGCACGAGCCACTGCAGCACGGGCATGCTCTATCTCCGCTTCAGCCCTCTGAAGGGCTTCCTGAAGCTCAGCAACCTGCAAAGGAAGATTTTGTTAGTCCAAGGCAATCAATCAGTAATCAATTTCAGAATTCAAAAATTGAAGGACTTACCTGAGCAGCACGGTCCTCTTCCGCGAGAGAAGCCCGGTGAATGGCGGAGGCGAGCTGACTCTGGAGATCAGCCATAGCAGCATCATGAGCGGACGAGGAAGACGAAGCTCCATGAGTAAGAGGGGCAGCCTGGGTGTAGACGGCTCGCTGCACTGAAAGATAACTATCAGTGGTTAATCACCAAAACAATTAATTAATTAAAACATGCATTCATATTCATTCATACATACCAGGTCATACAGTTCCTTCTGGACTTGTTCTAGCTGGGCCTCCGCATCATGTAGGCGGGCCCGGAGGTCAACGATGACTGCATCACGCGCATCCTGCATGTCATACATACATTCATTCACAAATATAAATCAAGATAATAATAAAATTAAAGAAGCATGAATGCATACTTACATCGAGTGGTCGGAGGAGCCGAAGCTAATCGGCGTAGTGGGCCCGGTACTGCTGGAGGTAGGCCTCGCTACTCACCGCCCGTGACTCCACTCTGACACCTCGGCGATGCCAGTCTTCATATTGCTCGGGAAATTTTGCTCGCCAATCAGTGAGGGCTTGCTTCCCCCTCATGCTCCTTCCGACGCCCTCCGGGACCTCCTCATCAATCCACTCCTGGTGGAGGCCCAGGGTCCTCATCACTAGCCGAAGACGGAGGAGCTCGATCTCATTAAGGCAATGCACCCACATCTACCTCCCAAACCGTCTCCTGCCAGCCGTCACCCACGGCTGACCCTCCTCATTCATGCCCAGATATGGGCGCCAGATCACCTGCATATAAGTTAGATGCATTCATAAATAACTTGCATTTAATAAAAAGATTGCATTTAATGAAATTAAACAAGTTAAAAGTTTACCAAGAGTTCTGGATAATCCAGAAACTGACGGCGGAGGGCCGTCAGCTGGTGATGCTGTGGAGCCGTGTCCACAATCGACTGCCAACGGCAGGCGAAAGGGACGGCGTTCGGACGAATAATCCTCGCCCTGCCGAGCGGGAAGTAGTAGTAGCTCCACACCTGCATTCATGAACATATAAGTTAGAAGAAGCATCATATTATATTGCATTGCATATAACAAATAGTTAAACAATTTAATACCTGAAGAAATGGTGAGAAGCCACTGATAGTAGTCTCACGGTCCGGCGTGACCGCAGATAGATCGGCAAAGAGGTGAGCCAGAAGGGCTGCACCCCAGGCATACTCTCCTAGGCTACCTAGGTCATCTAACAAGTAAAGAAATCTACAGTGGATATGGTCGCCCTTCGTACCGAAGAGCAACCGACCGAAAAAGAAAACTAAGAAGACTCTAAGCTGTCTATCTACCTCCTCTACCTGACTAGGGTCGCTACAGTAGACAGAAGAGGATGACTCTGCTAGCCTATCCCTGAACTCCTCCCGGGTCTCGTCAGACCGACGCCGGGGCTCATCTAGACCTAGGGCTGCCTCTACCTCTACTCGAGGAACCATCCTAGACTCCCTGCCTAGGCTAGATACCTCTATCCCTAACAAAGCCTCTGCCAACCCCTGGTAGTTGGGGTAGGTCACCCCGCTCACAGGTCGGCCCTCTACCCGGAGGCCGGTAATCCTGGCCACATCCTCTAGGGAGGGGACCATATGCCCCCATGGCATTAGGAATGCCCGACTCTCTGCATGCCAACGCTCCCTGAGCGCCTGCAGCAGGACCAGATCAAGCCAAAATGGCTCAATGTCCAGTACCTCGCCGAATCCCATTTGGCGCAAGCGTGCCTTCTGGAAGTCAGGGAGCCCCCTATAAGCCCCTACTACTAGGTCCCATGAAATCCTAGCCCTCATCACTCCCTGCAAATAAAAACATAAAAAATAGGGTCAGTAATAAATAAAAGAACAGGGAAATTCACTTTCTGTTTTGAAAGGCGTCGGCACTCACAGACGTGTTTTAAAACACGTCCACACGCCTTGACGCAATTCAACATAATTTTCTACCTAATTAAAATTCGGAATTTATCTTGAAAGACGTCAGCCCAAGGCGACGCCTTTTGAATGGCGTCACCTGGTCTGGACGCCTTTCAAGCCCAGATTCCGGATTCTTTCAAGAATCCCGTTTTCTCCCTCTTTTCTCATCCAGTCATGCCCACAGGGAGCTTACCGTGTGGAGGTCGCCCTCCTCTTCTTCTTCTACCGCCATGGGTGCCGGTGGAGGGAGCTCCTCCTCCAAGAAAGCCGCCGCCTCCGCAAGAGCCGCCGGAACTTACTCGGGAGCTTCTTCTTGCCTCCGCCTCCTCTTGGCTATGACCTTCGTCTTCCCGGAACCTTCACCGCGTTCCATGGCTTGAGAAGAGGGAGATTTGGGGGAGAGATCGCCGGAGCTCGAAATCGCCGCCGGAGAGGAAGGGGGAAGTTTTTGGAAAAGTGAGGAAGAAAGGGGGCCTTCGCGGGTCTGTTAACGAAAGGCTAAAAGGCGTCGACTCAAGATGACGCGTTTTAGGGCGCAAAAGTTGATGCGGCACTGACAGAGGTTTGAATTTGAATGAAAGGCGTCTACCTAAGTAGACGCGTTTCAATATTTTTGTCAGAACCGTACAGAGAGAAATCATGAAAGGCGTCTTAGTGTGCTGACGCGTTTCAGAGAATTAATCATGGAATTAATGACAGAATCCTGAAAAAAGTAGGAGAGAGAGTTGAAAGGCGTCGTTATGTGCAGACGCGGTTTAATGTTTAAATCAAGTTTTTGAGGATTAAATTGAATTTCTGGAAAAGAATTATGGTTGAAAGGCGTCAGATTAGACAGACGCGTTTTAATTTTTAAAATTGAATTTATTGTTGAAAGGCGTCTTTCTGAATGGACGCGTTTTACATTTAACAGAACCCGAACTGTTGAATTTGCAGGAAAAATCAAG
Source organism: Zantedeschia hybrid cultivar (assembly GCA_030544215.1). Taxonomy (NCBI): domain Eukaryota; kingdom Viridiplantae; phylum Streptophyta; class Magnoliopsida; order Alismatales; family Araceae; genus Zantedeschia; species Zantedeschia hybrid cultivar. The sequence continues at coordinate 16,593,991 of JARZZO010000003.1, forward strand.
TTTTCTCTAAAGGAAAAATCATGTGCACTTCATAGAAAGTTGAGGAAAGGTTTTGAGGCATAAAAAAACTTCTTTATTCAATAAAATTCTTTATTACATCATGAATAAAAGAAAAAGAGGACTTTCAAGGAAGGATTTCATGAAGACCTTTAAGGTAGGGAAATTTCAATCCTTTATCTCTATCTTTAGAGGATCTTACACGATAACTGAAGCCAAGGTACCATAGAGTGGTAATGATTTGTACGGCTTCATAGTCTTCGTCGGATTCCAAGTCGCGCTTCTTGATCGGAAGTGTGGGAGAGAACTCGGGGAATTCACGACGACCCAAGCTAAGTTGAGTAAGGCACCGATGTGGATTGTACAGCACGAACTCGGTGGCTCCGATCAACTTAAGGTCTGCTCCTGCTGCACGGCGCACCCACACAGGTTTTCCAACTAAAGCAAGTGGAGACGAGTCGAATATGTCGGATGTCATGAGCTTTAAATACTCTCTCCAATCGGCTCAGGTCTTGAGTTTTGAAACTTTGTTAACCATGTACTCATTGAACTTTACAATATTAGCTATGCAATGAATTGGGCTATTCAAGTAGATCTGAGATGGATTCAGAGGCCTTTTCTTGCTGTGCTCAAACTTAAAGTGAAGTTCAACCCACAAGGCGAAGAGTAGTATACATCCATAAGGAGGACGGCCCATAGACGCTGCAGAAAGCCCACTATAAAGATATGCTAAGAGTGCAGTGCTAATGGATTTACCTTCGAAGATTGCGCATATAGCACTAACTTGGTCATCTTCTAAGATGTTATCCTGCGCATAAAAGAATAAGGCACCGGCTAGGCATGTAACTAAGGCTTTTGTTACATCCTCCGCTTCATCCTCTCTTAGATCATCAATTTCGTACAGCGTCCACTCGGCTAGCTTGGTGAGATTGATCCCCTTTTTAGTGAGACATCCTTTAGCTTCTGAAGGATCTTTCATAATAGATGTCAACAATTGTTGACCGGTGATTCTCTCCTTCATCAAAGCTATCTTCTCTTTGTTCTCTTTGGTCTTTGGGAGACCTAAAAGAAGCTCCGCCTCCTCCAGAAGAATTGTGCACTCGAAATCTTGGAAGAAGAACGTGTGAGTTTGGGGATGCCACCACTCGATCAAGGCACCCATAGCCGCCCAATCTGCGTTCGTGCTCTTGTAATGCTTGGCAAGCACTACAAGACCTTGAAGATTCCACTTGGATATGAATACTTGCATGGAGAGTTTGATGCTTTTTGCAAGTTTACGAATCCAAGGTAAGGAGGTGAACTTCCTTGGGCCAGGAAACATGGGATAGTTCTGAAAACCAAAAAAAAAAAAGACGAAGAACATGATGAGGAACATGAAGAACATGATGAAGAATATAAAGAGAATTGACAAAGAAGTTGATTGAACTTACTTGGAGATTGGGATTTCTTCCATTGAGGTGATTCTCCACATCAGAAAACTGCTACAAGGACATCTTCATCTTCTTGCTTGAATTCATACTCCCTTTTTTGGAGTTCCTCCTCCTTGAAGCTAGAAAACCTTGGAAACCTTGGAACTTTGAAGAAACCTTGAAGAAAACTCAACTTTTGATCTTTGGATTGTAGTGGGATTGCTTGGAAACGACCTAAGGGTGTTTATATAGACAACATTGCGATCCTAGGAAGACTTTTCCGGATTGGAAAAGGGGTGTGCATTGATAGAGTTGGAATTCGAATAGAAAACAGCCAGAAACCTGTTTCTGTGAGTAAAAGGTGTCGAGGATAAGCGACGCGTTTCAAAGTTAAAAGGCGTCTGCGCGACACGACGCGTTTCAGATCTTTATGTGATTTATTCGAAATTCTATGGGTTTCGATGTTTAATTTGAATATTTATTGGAATTACTGGAAATGTCAAGAAGATCCCATTGTGGGAGTTATAAAGTCTCGACCGTGGCTAAAAAGACGGTTATTTCTACCCTTGTACTATTTCATGTAATTATTGTGCATTTTGCATTACTATATGATAAATATTTATTAGAGTATATCAAGGACCTTGTAATTTTGATGAAACTGGAATTTGAGTTCCCCTTCAACAAAAAACAGTGATAATTCCAGAGGATTCTTAATCGCACGGATAGGCCGTTGATTGTTAATTAGTGAGGACGATGGTTCCACTTTTGTGAAACGGTGCGTGGATAAACGAGCTTCGGCTTAGCACTGGATTACAAGAATTGGTGTCTTGACTCATTAATGACAATTTAACAATATTATCCTTGATTAATTTATATTTGATTTGACTTTATATTTTTCTTTTAGCCCAGCATGCATCATGTAGGACTTTGAAATCATTGTGATCAGGATTAATTATTGATTAAGTTTCAGACCATCAATCAAACAATCTCAAAACATGATATGAAATATTCCATTCTGAATTGAGTATCTTGATTATCTTTGAGGTTCGCTTGAAGATATCATTGGAATTTTATCCTTGATTGGATTCTTTATCCAATATTCTTGTTTTCTTTTTAAGATCCATCATGGCTGCAGCACGTCCATATTGGCTGGCAAACGCTCCCCATGATGAAACCTACAGTGTCTATGACCTGGGGTACTTCCCACTCCGAGGAGGTTGATCGACCTTATTTTATTTTCTTGTCTACCTCATCCAGACAGGATTGATTCCATTGATTTCATTGAGCTATCTTTATTGATGATTTTCAGAAAAATTCCAATCATGTGATGTTAAGAGCGTGTCTCATCACACCTTGGCATCACCTTTTCAGTACATTCCATTTCATTTCACTCCCTTGCAAAGACGATGCTAAGGTGAGGCAGCTGTAGACACGCTAATTTTGACGTCATTTTGAGTAAATTTCATATCATATAATAATGCCTCATAATGGTCTGATATTAATCATTAATTTATTTTTATTAATCTTTTTTGAGTGTCGGGTTGAATAGACATGTTTAAGTTAATCAATTAAATTGATTTTAGCTCAAATTTTAGTTAAAATATGCATAATCCTAAAACGCGTCAACCTTGGTGGACGCTATTTAGAGTTTATTCTTATTTTAGCGTTTAAATTTGAATTTTAATTAATTGATTTATTAGCTAAAAGGCGTCTTTGAGGTTCGACGCGTTTTAGGTTTCCTAAGCTATTTTAACTTCTCTTCCGGATGTTTATCCTTATCTTAATTAGGGTAAAAGACGTCTACCAATGTGGACGCGTTTTAGCTAATAAAGATAAAGATAAGTTTTCCCGGATATTTATCCTTATCTTAATTAAATTTGAAAGGCGTCAGCCATAGTGGACGCGTTTTAGATAATTACAGATAAAGATGAATTAATCAGTAATTATCTGTCGATTAAGGTAGATAAATCCTAGATTTTTCTATGTTAATCGCGAACGCAGAAAATGCCTATAAATACCTTGCATCTCAAGGAGTTAAAAAAAAAAAAAGAGAGAGAATTATTGAGCCTCAGCGTTATAGCGATTTGAAGATCGGAGCAACCACGCCGGAGCGCTGCCATTTCCAGAAGACGGCGTCCCTTTTCCAGATCTTCATCCATTCAAGGCTTCTCCAACTGGGCATAAGTTTTTCATATTTGAATTTCATCTTCATTTATTAGTTTCATTCTTTTACTCACTTCATGCCACACACACCACATCATTAATTTTCCAAAACCCATCTGTTCTAAAGGGGTTTCAAAGTCATTTAAATAAGTGAGTTGCTGTTTAAGTATGTTTCTAATCATGGTTAATTTTGATATTATTTCCATCTAGATTCTCATCAGTATTTCTTCTTCATTTTTCTGTTTCTCTGTCTCTGCTGCATTCAACAACAACAACACCAAGAAATCAAAAAGAGGGAAATCAAGCATAAAGCCAGGAGAACTTCTGGACGATCCTCACATTCAACAGCAAGAACAAAAGAACAAGAAAGGGCTCTCTTTCTTCAGCCGGCTGAAGGAGGGGAACCAAGGATTCATTCTTCCGCGTTCAAACAGGTAGGCGATCAAAACCTCTTTTGAAGCTTTTTAGTTAAAAGTTTCTGGCGATCACTGCACCTTAGTTGCATCTTTTAAATAGGTTAATTTACCTAAAACAACATAGTTTTTCACATTAAACACACGAGCAAATTTTCAGCACCTACACCTATGGCATATTTTGCAAAAGATACCTAAAAAGATTGGTCATATATGCACTACTCATCCTGATTTTATGGAAGACTTTGATGAATGCATATACGATTCTCTTTCTACTCATGAATTTGAACAACGGTGGGACCAATTGTTGTGTAAGTATGAAGCATGCAAAAATAATGGCTGATTCAATGGATTGTACGAAAGTCGTACGAAGTGGGTTCCAGTGTTCTTAAAAGATACATTCTTCGCAGATATATTTCATTACTTCATCATTATTTTACAAATCATGATAACTTTTCATTATTTATAGTTATGAATGTTCATATGGACTTGTCAGTCTAAACTTGTATATGTATTTTTCAACAATACTCTGTGTTTGTCAATTTGATGAACATTTCTTAGGTTATGTATGTCAATGAACATATATATTTGGCAAGGTGAACATGTGTTAGTCACTCCAATCATGTACCAATGTTAATTTATGGTTGCCAATTTTAAGCTGCATTTGTTTTGCCTTAACTTGTATTTTGAATCTGATAAATTGATTGGATATAATATGATTGTACAGGAGTGTCAACCTCGCAACGTAGTGAGAGCATTAATCATTTCTTTGATGGATTTGTGCACTCAAAGACCACACTTGCTGAGTTCATTGAAAAGTATACGTTTGCAATTGACAGAAGATATGATGCAGAGAATCAAACGGATGTTAAATCCAAAGAAACGATAGCTTACTTAACAACATCCTCGCCTTTTGAGAAGCAAGCTGCCAACATTTACACGAGGCAAATTTTCAAAAAAAATCAGCAAGAGGTTATACATGTTGCTGCTTGTCATCCTACCATTATTCAACTTGACGAATGTACATGTATCTTGAAGGTGAAGTCATTTGAACGGGTGAAAGTTAAAGACAGAGTTAAGAAAATTGTGAAGGAGTACACCGTATCATGTGATCGGAAAGAAGGAACTGTATCATACCTTTGTCGTTATTTCTAATTCAAAGGATATTTATGTAGGCATGCATTGATGACATTTCTTCTTTGCGGCATCAATATGATTCCCGAAAGATATTTTATGCAGTGGTGGACAAAAGAGATGAGGTATCGTTCAGCAATTGATGACTCTAATGTTCAGAATGACTTGCAAAATTCAAACTCTGCAAGGTACGGCAATTTAATTCACCGTCTCATGAAGGTTGCCGAGGCTGGGTCTCTGTCAAAACTTAGATTTGATGTAGTTGTGGATGAAATTCCCAAACTAATGAATAAGTTGATAGCTGCCACCGAAGCAGACAAATCCATGCTCACTGTCGTGGACATAAATGGACCTATTAAAGATCCTCCAAGATCAGTTACCAAAGGTCGGAAAAGGGAAAAAAGGATTCAGAGCTCTCTTGAGAAACTTAGGAAAAAATGTAAAAGGGCATCTCAGACTAACAACGCTACTGTTGAGAGCAATATCCAGATGATGGAAACAACGAACACTGATGCTGCGAAGGAGACAATGCAGTAACATATAAATTGATGGTTGTCCATAAGCCTTTTTGGTAGCGCATGTTTATATGCCTTGCAGCTATGTATTTTTGTGAAAGATGATGTTGAGATGGACATACATTATCTATATGGTTGTATAGGGAAAAAGTTGTGTGTGAGTGTATGTATGTGATGTGAAAATTTAATACAAGTTTTATATGTGAATGTACATTTCTCAAGCAATGTACATAGGTTCTTGACTTGTATGTAATACATCTTTGTGTGTGAATGTGAAATTTAAGTAATATAACGAAAAGTTGACATATGTGTTTTATATTCATGAATGTTAAATTTTTGTGTTTCAAGTCTGAATTAAAATCAAATTTTTTTCATTGTTTTATAGGCTTTTAAGGATATGCGACCTTGTTATATAGGTTACAGCCGTACCTATACTCAGTTGAGGGCATGCATATACATTCACGTAGTGTTCATAAATACTGCAACCTATAGACACCAATACAGGAGAGTATTGACTAATGCATAGTAATATTGACAAAAGCAAAGTAATATTGATAATTTTAGTAAGTCTTACAGTGACAATTATTATTGATAAATACGGCGTTTATGTTGATAAATAGAGATTATTGATGACAAATTTTAGGTAAGATTGACAAACACAAATTAAAATCGATTAGTTCAAACTAACATTGACAAATGCAGGTTAAGCTTGATCAAAACAGACTGGCATTGACAAACAGAGTCTGACACTGACAAACTTTTACATTTATAAATACAGAGTATGATTTACAAATATGAAATTTTATTGTCAACTACGAACTAATATTGACAAGTAAAGGATAATTTTAGCAAGACTTACAGTAGCACCTAAGATTGATAAATAATGCATTTATGTTGATAAATAAAGAGTAATGTTGACCAATTTCAGGTAATATCGACTAGTGTAGACTAACATTCACAAACGCAAAGAAAAATTGCTAAACATAGACTATCATTGATAAATAAAAGCTGACATCGAGAAATATTTACGTTTACCAATGCAGTGTACCATTGACAAATAAGGTATTCTAATGATAAATACGAAGTAATATTAACAAGTAATATTGATAATTAGCAACCATTACAGTGGTAACTAAATGACGTTTATATTGATAAATAGAAACTAATGGGGTAATGGTGACAAACTTCAGCTTAGATCGACAAACACAAACTAAGATCGACTAGCACAGGATAACATTGACAAATACATGTTAATCTTCACTAAAATGGACTAGCGTTGACAACTAGAGTCCGACACTGAGAGATGTTAGCATTTACAAATACAGATTATGACTGACGAAAATGGTATTCCATCGATAAATACTGACTACTGTTGATAAGTATACGATAATTTTAACAAGTCTTACAGTGGCAACTATCATTTATAAATAACACGTTTAGGTTGATAAATATAGACTAATTGTGACAAATTCCAAATAAGATCGACAAACACAAAATAAGATCAAGTAGTATAGACTAACATTGACAAATGAAGGTTAATGTTTACTAAAGTCGACTAGTATTGATAAATATAGTCTGACACTAACAAAAATTTACATTTACAAATCTATCGTATAATTGACAAATATAGGTTTCCATTGATGAATACGGACTAATATTGAAAAATAAACGATAATATCCGCAATCTTTAAATTGGCAATGAATATTGACAAATATGACGTTTATATTAATAAATAAATATTAATACTTACAAATTTATGGTAACATTGACAAACGCAAACTAATATCGACTAGCACTGACTCACATTGACAACTGTATAGTCATCTTGACAAACTTACGGTAGAAATAACAAACATTTAGATTTACAAATGCAGCATATGATTGACAAATATAATATTACATTGATAAATACGGAATAATATTGATAAATAAAGAATAATATTGGCAACCTTTATAGTCATGACTAACATTGATAAATATGGCGTTGTTATTGATAAATAGAAACTAATAATGATAAACACAATATCGAGTAGTACAGACTAACATTGACCAATGCAGGTTAATCTTGACGAACATACACTAGCATTGATAAATTTTAAATTTACAAATACTACGTATAATTGACACATATTGTATTACATTGATAAATACGAATTCTCATATGCACAAGGATAATATTGGCAACCTTTACATTGGCAACTAACATTGACAAATGCGTTGTTTTTATTTGTAAATAGAGAGTAAAAGTGACAAATGATAGGTAAGATTGACAAAGGCAAACTAACATTCGCTCGTATAGATTGACATTGACAAATCCAGGTATGATTGACAAATACAAAGTAACATTGCATAGTAGAGGATAACATTCATAAATACGGGTCTGTGTTCATAAATAGAGAGTAACCCGGACAAATGCTGTCGGATATTGACAAACACATAGTAACATTATTTTGATTTACATTGACAAATACATATTATTACTGACAAATACAAAATGAAATTGACAATCCCGAAGTAACATTGACAAGTAAAGGGCCATAGTGATTAATGCCTTAGTTCTCATTTGACAGTCTAAACGTTTATTTGTCAATGTTATCTTCTCAATGCGTACATTAATTTGTCATTCTTACGCAGTATTTGTAAATACCTATCTGTAATTTTCAATGCTAACGTGTATTTGTCAATCTTATCTTCTCAATGCCTATATTAATTTGTCAATCTTACTCGGTATTTGTGAATACAGAGTTGTATTTTTCTATGTTAACCTGTATTTGTCAAAATTCTCATATGCACAAGGATAATATTGGCAACCTTTACATTGGCAACTAACTTTGACAAATGCGTTGTTTTTATTTGTAAATAGGGAGTAAAAGTGACAAATGATAGGAAAGATTGACAAAGACAAACTAACATTCACTCGTATAGATTGACATTGACAAATCCAGGTAGTATTGACAAACACAAAGTAACATTGAATAGTAGAGGATAACATTCATAAATACGAGTCTGTGTTCATAAATAGAGAGTAACCCGGACAAATGCTGTCGGATATTGACAAACACATAATAACATTATTTTGATTTATATTGACAAATACATATTATTACTAACAAATACAAAATGAAATTGATAATTCCGGAGTAACATTGACAAGTAAAGGACCATAGTGATTAATGCCTTAGTTCACATTTGAGAGTCTAAACGTTTATTTGTCAATGTTATCCTCTCAATACGTACATTAATTTGTCATTCTTACGCGGTATTTGTGAATACCTATCTGTAATTTTCAATGCTAACGGGTATTTGTCAATCTTATCTTCTCAATGCCTATATTAATTTGTCAATCTTACTCGGTATTTGTGAATACAGAGTTGTATTTTTCTATGTTAACCTGTATTTGTCAAAATTATCCTGTGGGTGCATACATTAATTTGTCAATGTTACCTCTGTATTTGAGAATGCTTACCTGTAATTTTCAATGTTAACATGTATTTGTCAACTGTAATCTGGATCATAGAGACCAAAAAGTATCTGTAACATCACAGACACAGGTTTCTTTCTACATAAACTAATTACAGACACAAGCTTGCAAGACCCATGAGCAACCTGTATTTATCAATGTTAATGTGCAATTTTCAATGTTAACGTGTACTTGTCAATTGTAACCTGAATCACAGACACATAAAAAGTATCTAGTAACATCACAACACAGGTTTCTTTTCACATAAACTACTCACAGACAGAAGCTTGCAAGATCCATGAGCAACACAACAACACAAGGTAGAAAATATTAAAGTGAATCATTTACAAGGTCACACCAGAAAATATTAAAGTGAATCATTTACAAGGTCACACCGATGCATACTCCTGAAAATATCACGTCACCGGGGCATACCCCTGAGAATAACACAAGTGTGAGTGACAACATGTTGTACAAAGTTCTTAGAAGATAACCAATCCAAATACATCCGATTGAAGGCTGTTCATTGAGCACCCATGGTCACCATGTCGACTGCCAACTGTCCCCTCAATCGTGCAATATCATCTGCAGTAATGTCCATCTGAGGCATTGTACTCCTTACTGTCAATGCCTCTATGAACTTCACCACATACATCGCGCAATCCAAACTATCAGGGGGCTGAGATGCGCATGATTCGTCAAACTCCAATTTTCAATTTTTTATTTCACTTTGCACCCCAGCGAGTTGGAAGTACTTTTTGACGATGAGAACCTGCAAAGATAATCAAGGAAATGTCATACAAATAATAGTAAAAAGGAATATAGTCACAGATTAATAAGTCAAACACTTCATTACCCAAGACCGTGCTGTGGCATTATGTAATACATCTCCTTTGATAGAATTATATGATGTGAAGCACTTCCTCTGTGTATCAAGGGTAAGCAGATGCCAATGGTTTGAGGAGTGCAGCACAAAGAAAACAAAGTCAACTTTTCCTAACGCCTCATATGTACTGAACTCCTTAAATAGCTTCATAAGGCATTCTGCTTTGGCGACCGTGTTCTTTTTAACAATATCTACCTTGTTTCGATGAATGGTAGACAAATAGCCCCACGCTTTGTAACTATCAGGAGATTGTAATTGCCTCTATTTGATCCTATGCACAACATAATCAATCACCTGCAAAGGTGTATATGTACGTGTGTTTACATGAATGAATATAATATTAATTTACTACCAATTGTCAATGTTAACAATACAATACTTACATCATCGTGTGTCATTTGTCCAGATAATAAATGGGACACGTGTAGTCTTGTGAAATTCGCACCCCATGTAGTGCTCAAGACAACATGTTCACTGACAACATGAAGGCAGAATGTAAACACATACCCATACATAAAAGACATGTAATGGAAAATGAATCAATATCTAAAACATGTTTTTACTCTGCTACTTGAAATGAAAGGGAAATTTCAGTAAGTTACAGCTCTAGTGAAGGAAGTTTCAAACTACTAATTCTCATATGCAATGGGAAATGGACACAAAATGAGTCTGTTGTGTTTGGTAGATGACTGAGTGGGCCTAGATGTCTCAGGAATGGAGGGATAAATGATTATCCTCTAAGGATAATGCTGAAAATATCAGAACGTCCATGTATGAAGCTATGAAGCTTTGAACTGACATAGGTGTACTAAAACAAAACTGTAATTTTTCAAAGACAAAGACCACAGAACAGGATGAGATGCAAGCTTTCCTTTATAAAAAAGCTTATTAAGGAAGACAATTTAAAAATGTAGTAACACAGTGCATTCTTATAGAACTTCATAACTTCCATTAAGGAAGACAACATTAAATTTTCGAATATAAACATATTTCCAAAACAGCTGCCACCTATTTTCTAGTATTCTCTTTCATAAACCATTTTCATCTCCATACTTGACAAAAACAGGTTAACATTCTCTAATGAAACAGCCTATGCAAAAAAAAAAAAAAACTTGTATGACAATCGTACAACAAAATTCGTATAGAAATTTCATACTACAAGCACTGAAATTAAAAGGGAGAAGCAAGAGGCCCCTTTTTTGAATCGGACAGTGTAGTAAAAAAAACACAAAGTCAACCACCATCAACGGTATTTATGATGCCCTTTTTTTTCCTCCTTTTACCACTTTAACTTATACCAACACCAAGCATAATAAATGGGGGAGGAGGGCAAGAAGAAATAATCAAAAGGGTAGGCAAAGTGTTTAAAATTCCTGAAGCCTGCTTAATCTCTTCCCTTCTCCTTTCCATTTTCCTTTTTGTCTGAATGGGGTATTGATTCTATGAAACAGAGAGAGAAGAAAAGGGAAAAAAGCCCACGCATGTGTTCGGGGAACCCCTTCTAGATTTTGAATGCTCCATGTTCTTGCTCCTTTTTGTTAAATTCCCACAAAAATGCAAATCGCCTCTCAGAGCTGCAAAAAGGTTTCTAAATGTTGCTGAATCTCTAGGATTTCCACCTTTTTTTCCTCCCTTTTTTTTTTTTCCCCCTAAAACCAGTTCAACATGCAAGCCTATATCCCAGTATGCAGGTTTCTGCTTCCGGCATACATGTATCTATCACTATGGAAGCCCATATCCCACTATGCAGCACTATTCCTAGACAAGAAGAGGCGGTGGAGGGACGGCTCCAACCTCTCTAAGTAAAAAGACATGAGTAATCTTTTGTGACTTCTAAAGTTCCTCTAGAGTTCTGTAGAGAATATACATGAAACGTGAAAAAGAGATTTCCTTCCATGCTTTTTTTTCATCTTTATCATTTTTTTTTTCTCTTGTCACTGCTAAACTTTTCCTCCAGTGTTCACTTTTTTTCCCAAAGTGGATGAATGTAGTAAATGTATAGAAATTTACTTACTTGGTCATGTTAGATGATAAAAAAGTGTGAATGACCGCCTCATCATTCACTCCTAAAAGACCCTTCCCAGAAAATTCATATTTCTCCTTCTTCAGAGATGTCTGCATTAGAGTACACATGAATCACAATAAGAAGAAAATAAGTAAACTAACTTTCTAACAGTCCACTTACAATTGTCCCTTCAGAAATAACCCTCTTGGGTCCAACAACCCTCTTCTTCTTAAACATACGCAAAGATTTAGTCTTTCCCTTATGCTCAACCTTAGCAAATGCTTCCAACTGTTCATGAAGGTGCCCTCCCGATTTCGTACCAACGCATGCAGCCCTGTCGTGGAGGTCCCCTTCCTCTTCAAGTCCATGTATCCCTGCATGCTCTCCCTCCTCCTCAACTGCAGCACCCATTGTAGGCACCTCCCCCTTCCCATGTTCATGACCCAAAGCCCTTACTTGTGCGAAAAGAGCATCAACTTTGCTCTCCAAACGATCAAATCGGGCATCTATTTGTTTTCGAACCTCCATCAACTCCCTTGCATGCTTCTCATCTAGACATTTGACCATGTCAACAAGCGCCGTAACTTGGCGTGTCAATGTCTCGATGGCATTAGAGGTGGCTGGCTCCTCCCTTCTGCTTTCTTCCCCCATCCCAAGGAGCCACCTTTAAGCGGGCTCCACCTCCAATTTCTCAACAACCTGTTTGAAAGTATTTAGATCACGTTGTTACTAAGAAAAAAGATAACATCAATGCACGTGGATTTAGTCACATTTCATGGGTGAATATTACCTGATTTGTTCTCAAGGTGGCTATTGTCCACGCAAATTTTCGTACATTCATGGATGACCACTGAAATAAACGGGAAAATACAGACCTGTTTAGTAGCTGCCGGATGTAGGTATGCTCCAGAAACCACACGTACAAATACGTGCAAAATGAGTTAAAAATATATTATATGATATGTAAAATGATACAACATCAAATACAAAGAATAGTAAAACTAATAGAATATATACCGCTAAGGCAGCTGAGCAACCATACAAGAATATATTCCATGTTGGTTCACCTCCCCCACGACTTCTCTTTCCTACAGTTTTCCTGCCACTCCTCTTGTCCTTTACTGCACGTACTAAGACATCAAATTTGTGCATGATGAGTTGATGAAATGCCACTGCCCATGAATATTTACTAAGTGACTGTAGGTCATCCAAATAATGCAGTAGCTGACGGGGGCATCTATGTTGAGTTACTGGACACAAAAATGTAGAGAACAGTAGGAGTATCCACAGCCGAACTGTGTCGGCTACATCTACCTCATCATCGGAGCCTACAAGACTGTGAATTAGCTCCCGTATGATCTTTCTCTCGAACACTACTTTCTCGCCAAAACGTTCCCGAAGTCGGGAAGGCGGATCCTTTGAGCCGTAATGGTGCACTTCAACGCCTGTGCATGGTACTCCCAAAATCAAAGCGACATCTTGGGGGGAGAATGTGACCACCGTTGTACCAAGGACAAAGTCACACCCTCCCTAAAAGGCATCTATTATTTGCTCTAGGAAATAGAAAGGAACGATGTGGGAGGCCGGTTGTCCATGAATGGCACAAATGGAGTTTGGCACATCAAACTCCTGTGACAATCTCTAAAGCCCAAGGCATCGCGGTCATCCACGTATGCTGTTAAAGAGCATCGGACTAGCAAAATTTGTCCCCGTCCACCTGTGTTACCAATGAAGAAATAATTAGTCCTAAATATCATGAATGAAATACTATAAGGAAACAACAACAATTACTTTACAAATACAAAACTTAAATGACAAATAGTAGATTTGCTGCATAGAGTTTGGAATCAGTTGACAAATCTCAGTTTTCACTCATAAATACGGGATAAGATTGACAAATAAATGTTGTTGTGGACGATTACAAGTTAACAATTACAAGTTCGGGAACATAATTAGAACTTAGAACCATGTTCACTGGCTATTAACCAAGTGCAACATCCATTCCACGTGCATAATCATGTTTTAAACAAAATGAACTATGCAACAATTTGAGAACCAAATGAAAATACAGAAAACTACAAACACGTGATTAAAAGAATATGACAATTTATGAGGCACTGAACTGTATAAAAAATAAAGTGTAAAAATATTTACTGTGGCCTAAAATCGACTGCCGGTGTACAACATGATTGTGCAGCAAATCATAGTCAATGGAAGAAGGTGTATTTGCACGTAGGGTGGAACGATAGTACATAACCAGTTATCCAACGAATGTAATGGTAATCAGAAGGGTGTATTGATTAGTTCCTTCCCATGTCATTCCACCATTGAGCAAAATAAGAGTATTGGAAGTGTGCCATATAAATGCAAAGGACATATTAATTTTCCCATGTCCTTCCTATGCGTAGCCTTTGTTCAAGTTAAAAAAAATGATCTTTCTTTAGAATCTCATACTTTATCATGCACTGTACCAATATGGCAAGCAATAGGCATGAGAAAGAGAATAAAAGGAAATGTTGAAATCAAAAGTCATCCTTACATCTTACCCATAAACCAGCTGTCCAAAGATGGCACAACAGTGCTATAATCTCCTATACCACTGACTACCTAAAGAATGAATGCTGAAATTGCTTTCTACCGATTCTTTTTGGCCCAAAGAATGTGCATGTTCTCTCCTAGAATTTTTGGGGTACAACATAGTATAAATAACATCATTTTCCCACTCGCCTTGTTGAAAGAATATGGCCTCAGGTTAAAAACCATTTTAAACTTAATGGCATCTATGAAGGTGCACGTTCAACATACACGAGAAATGGCTAAGATTGATGACCAATTTAAGAGGGAGTGTATTGTTGAAATAAAATTGGCAGTGCAATCTATAACATTGTGAGCAAACTACCTTTTTTTATATAAAGTATGCAAGCTGTTTTTAAGATTGTTGCTTATCCTTTGTTAAGTTGTTCATAGGTATTATCTTGCCCACATGATTTGGACATGGATGTTTTGTGTTTATACAAACATGTAACTGGGTACAACATAATTTTGGAAAGAAAACATCACAATACAAGAGATATACAAAGTTAAATAAATTTGTATGTACACATCCATCTAGAAGTGTAAGGACTGAGGTTTTCGGATCCGGTTTTCGGGGTCGGACCCTATAGTTCAGGCCCTGATGGGGCTGAGACTCTGGTCTGTTTCGCGTCGAGCCTGCTCGACGCGGTTTAAACGGCGTCCAGCATTGCAGACGCGTTTTAGATTGTGCCACGTGGGTGCCACGTGGGCGGACTTTGGGCCGCGAGAGTACGGCCCTGTCGTGTCGCCTGAACGGCGTCCGCAATGGACGACGCCATTCAAACTGCGACCCTGGGCTGTCTGTGTACGGTGCCTGTCTTGTCGTCTGAACGGCGTCGTGGGTAGACAACGCTTTTCAGACTTCTGTCAGTACGGCCCGTCATGTCGACTGATAGGCGTCCGTACAGCTCGACGCATTTTACCCAGTTTCTGGTTACCCCGCGAACCCTCCTTCCTTTCCCTCATTTCTTCCTTCCCCCTCTCTCTCTCCTCCCTTCCTCCGGCGACTCCGGCGACGCCTCCTTCCCCTCCCTCTTTTCCTCCCACCATTTCATCTCTCCCTCCACTCCATCGACCTCCTAACTCCCACCACTACCACCACCACCTCCTCCGCGGCGTTCTCTCTCCGGACGGCGGCCGACGTCCCGATAGAGTAACGACGACCTCGGCGGTACCGGCGGCGGCGTAGGGCGAGACGGGTGGGCGGCTTGGAGCTTGGAGGAGTTCAAGTAATCGGTAGGGTGACAATTCCCAGTGCATTTTCATTTGAATCTATGTTTTCCCATGTTTTGGGGTGCTTTTTGGGGTGAAAACGCTAAGTACATGTATGAGAAATTGGGTGTTCTAATGGGTAGTTGAGTTCTCCTCCTTCCCCTTTTTGTTTTGGGCCTTTTCCTATGTGTTTTGGGGGAGAAATCCCACCTCGAGGATTGGGGGAAGCGAAGGGAGAGAACCTGTCTGTCGGGGTTAAATGGCGTCGAGGTTAGGCGCGGCCTTTTAGAAAGGCGGTGCCCACCCACGATGCGATTTAACCCAATAACAGACCCTGTCCCCGGACTGATAAGCGTCCAGGGACAGCGACGCCTTTTTAATAGGCGACTTGCGTCGACGACGCATTTTAGTGAAATCACCCCATGGCATGTCCCTGTTTTTGGTCGCTAAAAGGCGACGAGGGACAGTGACGCCTTTCAAAAGGCGGCTACTTGTGGCGACGCGTTTTACGCCAGGTTCTGTGGTCGAGTTTCTGTAGACCAGTTTATGAGACTTGAATGGCGTCGGTCTTGGGCGACGCGATTCAAGACAGAATCACACTAATTCATGTTATTAAAATGTATTTACACTGTTAGATAGATAGTTAAATGCATGCTTTAAATACACTCGATGATGATGGATTCTTCGTGACCGGATAGCACTACGTTGTGTGCCGTGCGACCATAGACTGCTCACGTGACCGGATCGCACTATGCCGGATTTTGTGTTACTGTGGACCTAGAGTGACAGTTGTAGCGCTTTAGCACCCTGTGCTGGTGTGGGTGGAGCACAGCGCCGGTGGGGGTGTGGCGAGGTGACGCCTAGTGAGAGAGGGTCACCTGGTGGACCCCGGGGTTAGCTAGTACCGGTGTGGGTGTGGTACCTTTGGAGTGTCACTCGTGCTGAGGGAAGGAGTAACCACCTGAGCCAGTTGGGCCGGAGTAGGTAGAGTGCTATCCGAGGGGTTACTGTTTGGTCTCAGCGGGTCGGTGTTTTTCCCACTTTCGTTTGTATAGTTGGCGTGTTCTACTGAGACGTTGGTTGTGGGTTCTCTGGTAGACTGGTTTTAGAAATATGCATGTTAAATATATTTCGAATGCATGTGATTCCTATCGAGATTTAGGAGTAGTAATTACTGCTTTAATTGTTTACTGTACCTTCAGCTGTGTTTTACACTTGTGGGTGTGTGAGTGGGCAGTGGGGATCGAAGGATCCCTACTGAGTCTTTTCGTTGAGACTCACCCCTGCACAGGTGAGGGCTCCGGGCGGACTTAGCGAGGTGTGTACTGCTGTGAGTCGCGCGCCGTCAGTTGTTGCTCCGGGGTATGTCCCGACGTAGTTGTTATCTTTATTTCTGACATGTATGCTTAATTATTTCCTTTCTGTTGGAGTATGTAATTATTTGCTATATCGAGTCGCATTGTAATAACTTTTAATTCTTACATTTTCCTTTCAATTCAATGCGATGTGAATGTTTAGCTTAGTTTATTGTTTATTTCCTAGACTTACTTAGGTCCTGGTTTGGTTTCCAAATTAATGATCCGGTACCCATTTAGTAATCGGATCCCCGATTAGAGGGTGGCGGGTCGTTACAAGAAGAATATGATCAATTGAAACTTGTCCAAAACATAGAAATGATGAGTATGATATTAATAAGTTTATTGAATCTTACTTAATGTTTAAACAAGTGTTTGAAAAAGATGAAGTGGTCATCTAAAATCATAAATGGAGCATGAACATGTATATTCAAGACTTGTGTTTTGTCCTAGTGTCCAATATGGCACAGGGTGATTTGCAAAGAACAATTTTTTTGTTTCTTGGATGATAGGTATCTCACCTATCAATTTTTTATTATTAAAAAAAAAACCAATGTGAAATTCAATCAGGGAGAGGGACAAGTAATATGCTTATAATAGGTGGGCACAATGTAAGTTGGAAATAACACATGTCATTTTTTCTTTCTTAGGGGATAGGTATCTGACCTATCATTTTTGGATTATTATAAAAAATAAAATAAAAACCTCTTCACCATGTGGTTGTCAGAAAAATTAGATAATGTAAAATTAAATCAACGGAAGAGGCATCTAATATGCTTATGATAGGTGGCCACAGGGTGGGTTGGACAAAATAAATGTAATATTTTCTTTCTTAGATGATAGATCTCTCACGGATCATTTGTTTATTCGGTATTTTTTTAAAAAAAAAATAACTTCACCATGTGGTTATCAGGAATGTTAGACAATGTGAAATCAAATCAGGGAGAGAGGCAAGTAATATGTTTGTGATAGGTGACCACGGGGTGGGTTGGGTGGGTTGAACACAGATAATGTCAACATCCACAAATTAAGATTGACAAATAAATGATATGATGGACAAACATAAGTTAATGTTCACACAGACAGAATGTAAAAATTATCAAAAAATTGTTGACATGTTAACATTAACAAATCCAAGTTAATATTAACAAACTCAAGTTTAATTCACAAATACATGTTAACATTAACAAATAAAGGTCTCTATGAACGAATACAAGTAAACATTCACACATGCAGATTAAGATTGACAACTACAGATTTTCATTCACATATCCAAGTTAAGATCCACAAATACATATTAAGAATGACAAGGTCAGGTTGACATTGACAATCGTCAGACAACGTAGAAGAAATTAAAAAGTTTACAGTATCACATTGTAAGTTAAACAAGAGGAGGCATATATTATAGTCAAGCTCTTTATTACCATCAGGCATACTCATGTAAGGTGAGGTGGGGAGGATGTTGATTGGTGGAGGTTTGAGGGGAAAGAGAGGCAGGTCAAGTGATGCGCAGGAGAGAGACGATGAGTCATGTAGGATGCACAAGCATTTATTAGGAATGGTGATCACAAGTTCTGAGACCAAAGTTGACTTATGAGGATATGAATATCCTTAGTAAACTCTGCCTTTTGCGGTAAATTGATCATACATTAGAGAGCTTGTCTAAGTTAGATGTGTCCTGAGGCTCAGTTCATATGTCATTGGAAAATGTATAAGATTTTCTGTCAACTTGTATGTCCTATTTGTTCTTTCTTCTTTTTTTCCCTTTTAACAAAGGTTTACTTTTTATTTTACTGTCTACTTTGTAACTCAATGGGCTTCCCTAATGCTAACTTCTGGAACAGTGACAAGAAGAAAGGAAAATGTGGAAGTGGATGAGCGGATTTATTGAAAACGATGGAACATGCGGAGAGGTGGACTTAGGGGATCTAGGAGTAAAAAATTACAAAAAATAATGTACAGAAAATTTAAAGAACAAAATGTGTCTTCAAAATGATACCAGTAGAAGACATAATGACATTTGAGATGAAATTTACCAAGTTGCAAGAAGAGAGAAAAAACAAATTCAGTTCCTACCTGACGTGGTGGATGTGGACTCTGGTCGGCTAGCCTCAGGGGTGGCCATCCTCTGCTCGGTAATAGCCTTCTTGCGATCGACTTTCTTGTCCTTTGGAGGGATCACCGTTGTCCCCTTCTTTTTTGCCATACTTGCTATGAAATGTTCTGCAAAACAGTGACACATGAGGAAGACCAATGATGACAAAAGCTAAATATGATTGAGGAACATTGACATTGCCACTCACCCTGATTCATGCTCCGGTGGGATCCTTCTTGCAAGCTTCTTGCAGCTATACAGGAGAGAGACTAGGTAATCGAATTGGTTCTCTTGGTCGTCGCTACTGAAGCCCCTGCTTGCAAGTTGCTGATCAAACCACCGACCAGAAGATGGGGTTGCTGCTTCACGACCAACACGAGATAGGAGGGGGGACCTCACACGAACAAATGAAATTCTCTGAGGACAGTGGCCGTTGGAAGGAAATTCAGTGTGGGAGAAAAAGATGACAGAGGAAGAAGGGGGATGACAGAGAGGAGGTTGGGAAGATGGCACAAGAGAGATAGGAAAGAAAGGAAAAAAAGTGAAGGAGAAATACCCAGTCCTTATCGTTGTAGACACGCTAATTTTGACATCATTTCGAGTAAATTTCATATCATATAATAATGCCTCATAATGGTCTGATATTTAACCATTGATTAATTTTTATTGATATTTTTGAGTGTCGAGTTTAACATACATGTTTAAGTTAATCAATTAAATTGATTTTAGCTCAAATTTCAGTTAAAAGATGCAGAAATTCTAAAACGTGTCAACCTGTGTGGACACGATTCAGAATTCTAAAACGTGTCATCCAATGTGGACGCGATTCAGAATTCTTTCTAAAACGTGTCAACCTGTGTGGACGCGATTCAGAATTCTAAAACGCGTCGAGCCATGTGGACGCCATTTAGTATTTATTCCTATTTTAGCGTTTAAATTTGAATTTTAATTAATTTATTTATTAGCTAAAAGGCGTCTGTTAAAGTCGACGCGTTTTAGGTTTCCTAAGCTGTTTTAACTTCTCTTCCGGATGTTTATCCTTATCTTAATTAGGATAAAAGACGTCTATACAAGTGGACGCGTTTTAGCTAATAAAGATAAAGATAAGTTTTCCCGGATATTTATCCTTATCTTAATTAATCTTAAAGGCGTCAGCCATGGTGGACGCGTTTTAGATAATTACAGATAAAGATGAATTAATCAGTAATTATCTGTCGATTAAGGTAGATAAATCCTAGATTTTTCTATGTTAATCGCGAACGCAGAAAATGCCTATAAATATCTTGCATCTCAAGGAGAGAAAAAAAAAAGAAGAGAGAGAATTATTGAGACACAGCGTTATAGCAATTTGAAGATCGGAGCGACCACGTCGGAACGCCGAAGCGCTGCCATTTCCAGAAGTCGGCATCCTTCTTCAAGATCTTCATCTCTTCAAAGCTTCAACCAACTGGACTGGGCATAAGTTTTTCATATCTGAATTTCATTTTCATTCATTAGTTTCATATCTCATATTCACTGCATGCAACACACACCACATCATTAATTCTCCAAAACCAATCTGTTCTAAAGGGGTTTCAAAGTCATTTAAAACAAGTGAGTTGCTGTTTTAAGTATGTTTATAATCATGGTTAGCTTTGATATTATTTCCACTTAGATTCTCATCATTGTTTCTCCTTTATTTTTCTGTTTTTGTCTCTGCTGCATTCAACAACAACAACAAGAAATCAAAAAGGGGAAATCAAGCACAAAGCCAGGAGAACTTCTGGACGATCCTCAACATTCAACAACAAGAACAAAAGAACAAAGAGGCTCTCTTTCTTCAGCCGGCTGAAGGAGGGGAACCAAGGACTCAATCTTCCGCGTTCAAACAGGTAGGCGATCAAACCTCTTTTGAAGCTTTTTAGTTAAAAGTTTCTGGCGATCACTGCACCTTAGTTGCATTTTTTTTTATAGGTTAATTTACCCTAAACAACACAGTTTTTCACATTAATCACACGAGCAAATTTTCAGCACCTACAGCTCTTTTGGCGATCACGGTGGGACTTGGTCTCGCCGTCTTTTAATTTCTTTTGTTCTTGCTATTATCATACCGGGCACCCACGGTGCACCACTTGTGTCTTTCGACACGTCCTCACCGATTGGTGAGTGTTTAGTTTAATTAGTTTCCCTCGTGCACCACGTGCACACCCCAGTGGCAAGATCTTGCCTCCCCTTGATTAGTTCAAAAGCTATTTTTTTGTGATAAAATGCTGTGTGATTGCGTGATTTCTTAGTTGTTTAGATAGTAAATCATCATGTTTAAAATCTGAAACTAAAAATCTGTGCATGAGTCGATTCTTTACTGCATTTTACCCTGTTTAAGGAGGATTCGACCCAGAAAATCCTTCTGGAAATCTGTTTCTGCGAACTAAAAAGCGTCCAGGAACAGCGACGCGTTTCAAAACCGCGTCATTACTCCTAGACGCCTTTTAGCCTCCAGACTTTCTCTGTCGTTTACATCTGTTTCTGCGAAATAATTAAGTTCTGTGTTGAATAGCGTCGACCATCATCGACGCGATTCAGACAGTTTTTAGTTATTTTCCAGGCTTTCTCTGCTGTTTGCATCTGTTCTCTGCGAAAGAATTAAGTTCTGTTTTGAATAGCGTCGACTTTCCTCGACGCGATTCAGACAGTTTCTTAATTATTTTTCAGTTTCCAGATTTCTGTGGTGAGTGCTAGCTACCCATTACTCTATTAAGCATTAGAGGCCATCCAGGTCGCAGGGCATATGCATTGAGGCTAAAACCCTCCTCTTCTTAGGAACACATTACTCGACGTCAGCAACTCTCTCTGATTGGGTTGGTCCCTTGATCAGACTAGAGAAGTTGACGTTGAGACCTCCATAAGTCCCCAAAATCAAGGTATTCCTCCTTGATCATCGGGCTGGTTGTACCAATTGAAGTCCCGGCTAGATTCCGAAAGCGTTGTGAGAGAGAATCTTAGAGAATAACGGTGGAAACTGAACTGAAACTAGGATCCTTCCCTGAGCGAAATTGTGGTTTAATCCAATTCAAATAACTCAACAAGGAATCCTAAAGTCACGTTAAGCATCCACTTGTTTGATTAATCTCTGCACAACTTGTTTGATTAAAATTTTGAAAAAAAAAGAGAATCTAATATCATGTTGCTGCGATCAGGCAGAGATTTGAGTATGGCCCAAGACGCCATTATCAACTACGAGGGAGATGCTAATGCCCCTCGCAATTCAGATTTCAACTACGAGAACGGGAGAGATACTGATGCCTCTCGTAATTCTGTCCCCATTCCAGTTCGACATGACGGGAATGTCCGAACTCCTCTTTTTAATCCGCACGATCAATATCATGATCTTCCTCCGCATGAATATGCGGTTCCTAATCCTGACCTTGAGGGGGACATGAATCAGCATGATCCCTCATCCTCCGATCCCATGGATCTCGTCAATGCTCTGGGAGTTCTTGCCTCCCGACTGGACCCTCAGCAGTTCGAGGCCATCCAGTCTATTTTGAAGGGGAAGGCACCCATGCAGCCTGCTGAGCCGAACCCTATGGCTCCCCCCGTTGTTCCTCAACAACCTCTTCCTCCTCCTCCTTATATCCATCAGACCATGGAAGGCCTTCATCTTACTTCTCGGCCAACTGGGCCACAACTTTCGTCATCCAGGCAACCGGCTAGACCGCAGACGCCCATTTATCAAAATGCCCTCGGGCATGGCGGAAGCTCTGCCAGACCTCATCCTTATTATCCTCCTTGTCCGACGTACTCTAGGCAGCAGGCCTATCAGGTACTTCCTCCTCCTCCTCCTCCCCAGGCAGATCTGACCACGCAGACGTTGCTGGCCAAGATGGAGCGCATGGATGAGCAGTTCAACAACCTCCAGAAGATGATGGGGGTTAAAGCTGTGCCGGAAATCAGTCTACCGAGCCTGCCAGTGTTCCACCTGCCACCCTCTGAAATGCCAGTGTATCGAAAGTATAACGGTACTGGTAACCCCTTCACGCACCTGAAGGAGTTCATGTAGGAATCCTCTTTCTGGCATAATGATAAGAGGTCATTGGCTTTCTTGTTCAGGAGATCCCTAGAGGGACCAGCCCTCGAGTCGTTCTTTTCTTTAGAACCCTCCGAAGTAGAGGATTACGGTATCGTTTCACGCAAATTTATCCAACGATACCAGGACAGAGTTGCACCCTCCTTGTCTATCACGGACCTCATTGCAGAAAAAATGAAACCGGATGAGGAGTTTGTCAGTTTCGCTGACAGGTGGCGGGGCCTGGCTGAAAAAGTGAAGGATCACTTGTCCGAATCTGAACAAGTGAAGATGCTAATTTCTAACGCCACGCCCCAGTTCAAGCTAGTCCTCTCCTTGAACAATTTGACTAACATGGCAGAGCTCTATGAAAGGGCACGGTACTGCCATAATGCTTTCAAGGACGCTACGTTCTCTAGCGTTTTTGATCCTCACAGACCTAGCAGGCCTCCACCTCGGAAGCCTGCAGTGCCGAATTCTCCTAGCTCAGGTCCAACTACTGAGGGCACGCTCTCTCACGAGCAGGTCAGTACTATGAACAATAACTCGCCCCAGTTTGTGAGGAATCAGCAGCAGTATCAGAGGCCACCACAGCCAAGCCAACAGGGGTACAGGCAGCAGCAGAACCCCCATTACCAACAGCAGTACCAGCGGCCCCAGCAGCCGAATCAAAACCAGCAACAGCCGCAACGGCAACAGCAGTATCAGCAGCCACATCAGCAGCAACAACAACAGCCACAGTACCAGCCGCGTGCACCGCCGGCGTACCACAACGTCCCTCCTCCCGGTGACTACAACCAACAAAGGAGACCTCCAAACCCGAAAAGGGCAGAGTACTCGGCCCTCCCAGAATCCTTGGCGGATATTTTCAGTGCTTTAATGGCAGCCAATGCCTTAGTTTTGCCGAGGGAGAAGGCCGTCTGGCCTCAAAATGCCGATACGTCCAGGTATTGCTACTTCCACAGGCAACCTGGGCATACCATTGACACCTGCTTCCAATTCAGAGATTATATCCATGATCTCAACGAGCAGGGCGGCATAGACTGGGAGGAAATGAAGAAGTACATAACAGCCCTGAAGGCGAGGAGACCGCAGCAGCAGCAGCAGCAAGCAAGACCACCGGCACAAGCAGCAGCACCACCCAACATGGGCATAGTGCAGAATCCACTCCCGGAGCACCAGAACCAAAACCAGGTTGCTCCCATCTTGACGAACAGCCAGTCTGAGGCTGGTCGTGGGCAGCAGTGGAGAGTAGAGGACTCTTCCTCTCTTTGTTCAACGGGTCACGTTCAAAGTACCGCAGAGCGACCACCACGCCGCACCATCCACATACCAAGGCCACAACCCGTTACCATCACCCCTATACCTACACCCACATATCACTCACCCACACCCAATAACCCATTACCACTACCCACCTTCCTTAGACCCATTACGCCCCGCACCACTATGCCTCCATCATATAACCCCCCACAAACCAATAACGCACCCCTTCTACCATCTAGGCCATTACTACGCATACCATTTCCTACTTCACCCACTACCACCACCACTTATCCAGATATGCCCTTACCATCTAGACCGCTACTACGCGTACCATTCCCCACTTCGTCAACCACTTACCCATCCACCATCCAACCCTCTAGGCCTTTAATCCGCACCGCGCCATCACCGCCTAGCCCTACGCCATCACCGCCTAGCCCTACGCCATCACCTACCTACCAACCCTCTACACCATCCGCACCGTCCAACCCTGCGGTACTTAAAGTGTCACCCGGATCCTCCACGGTTGAGGAACACGCGCTCCGGAGTGGAAGGATTTTCAACAAGGTCTTTCCTCAGTCCACAGTCAGAGACGGCCCATCACAGCCGACTGAGGAAGCCCACAATGAAGAGAGTGCACCAGGCACTCAATATGACCTGTTGAAACACCTGGATCGGACACCGGCACGGATCACTATACTAGAATTAATCAAAAGATCCAAGAGTCACCAAGAAGCTTTGATGGAATATCTGCAGAAGGTGATGGTCAATGAAGACGTGCCGGTAGAGAAGATTGCAGCACTACTAGTTCCTCAGGGGGATCAGCCCTCCATAACATTTCATACATCGGAACTAGCAACGCCAGCGGCCAGAAGCATGGCTCTGAGTATCACGGTCAATATCTGTAAGAAGGCCGTGGATGCATGCCTGGTCGATACAGGGGCTTCAATCAATGTTCTACCTCCGAAGACCCTGGAGTTATGCGGTGTGCCCAAAGAGAAATGGCTGCCCAGCCCCATCTCAGTGACAACATATGACAATTCTACCCGTTCCCCTCTGGGAATGGTCTATTTAAAGGTGGAGCTGGGCCCTGTAAGTCATGCAGAGGTCGAATTTCACATCTTGGAAATCGACCCTTCCATAAATGCCATTTTAGGTCGTCCTTATATTAAAACTCTTGAGGCGATTCCCTCTACGAATCATCAATGCCTCAAATTTCCTTACAAAGGACGAATAATTAAAGTAACGAGCATGCCGATCCTTGCTGCTGCTCATACCTTGAACATCAAATCTGCCGTTCTACCTGGCCGACAACCTTTTCTGTCGGTATTACAGGTCTACCGTCCAGTGGCTGATCCTCTGAAAGCCGCTACTATTTCTCCATATCCGTTAGATGCTATCAAAAGGGGGAAGTGCATGAGTACCCCAGGATGGAGGATCATGATGAAGAACGGCTACGAGCCTGGGAAAGGTCTGGGCACACAATTGCAAGGCAGGACCACTCCTGTCAGAAATCATCGAGCAGCACCTGGAAGTGGTCTGGGCTATAGGCCAATAAAACTGAAGCAAGATCCGGTTCAGAAAGCAGAAATCGAAGAAGGCCCAAAGATCTGGGAGGCAATGTCTACGCCATCTAAAGAAGGCCGAGAACCCCTAACTGGACCCTATGTACGCACTTTGTAAAAGGGCCCATACTTAGCTATGACAATACGGTAGTCATTACTTCCTGTTTTGACTTCCATGATATATATGGGAGGGATTTGGCCAGACATTGCTCTGAACTGCTTACGTACCAATCCTTGGAGGCTCTGCGGCCCATGAAAAGGAGGAAATTCCATGACCCCGAATGTGAATGGTACAGGTGGTTCGATCTGAGGGACCTCTATATTACACTGAACAGACTATTTCTGAATCCTGCAGAACCTAAGTGGCCGCCGCAGATTGATGAACTAATTGAAAGCCCTGGTGCCATATTTGACAAGCGGATACTGCTATCCGAAGAAACCGATGAAGGGGAGCCAGATGACCCCTATGAAGCTGGTTACACAACAGATCTGCTCTGGAGGGGGACATATCCTTCACATGTCTTCATGCTCCACACTCTTTTTCGTACACTACTCTTGACCCCGACTTGGTCGCGGGTCATAATTGAAGATATTCCACGTGCTCCGCCCGTCATGATTACTCTGTCCCCTCGGGACATTATTCCACAACCTCCTCTCGATCTAGAGAGGTTGTATGATCTGATCTGGGACATATTACTATATGATCCCCCCAATCCTCTGGCCTTGGTGCCACTTCCTCCGTCTGATTCTCCTCCCATTTATATTCATTCCTGCTTTATGTTTAATTCTTTCATTGTCCAAAAAAAAACGCCAATTTGGCAACAAGTTCTTCCCAAATCCTCATTGAGGAAACATCTTACTTGTCCGATTGCACCCCATCGCGCGGGTCCTTCGGTCAAGCTTCTCTCCTAGATCTACTCTATCCCTCCCCTCGGGAGGATTCCCTTGTATTTCCACTTGTATCCCAGGATTTTCTTCCTGCTTCGTCTTCGTTAAGCTATGATAGTGAGTTTAGTGAAGTTAGGCAGTCTAGTCAGGTTAGGAAGTCTAGGAAGCCTAAGGGTAGGCAAATTCCAGATAGATACCTCCAGGACTTAGCTGATAAGTGCTCTTCTTGTTCTTTAATCCCTCAGTTTTTAGAAAATCCAATTCAGATGCCAGAAGATTGCATGGACGATGACTCAGTCAATGATGGGTACGGGGTATATGAATTAGTACATGAAAAGGACCCCATTGTTAAAGAGTAAGATGACGAGGACGCGGCTGAGGCATATGCCAGTGGAGTAAAGAGATTTGATGAACCCTCAGCTGCCGTAGAAGAGCCCACCAAAGAAATTAATTTAGGGACTGAAGACGAACCTAAGGTTGTCCTCGTCAGTAAAAATCTTTCCATAGAGGATGAAAAGGCAGTGGTACAAGTACTCAAGGACTATAAGGACACTTTCGCCTGGAGTTATGAAGATATGCCGGGGTTAGATTCGTCTTTAGTTGAACACAGATTGACACTAAAGGAAGGAGCTAGCCCTGTCAAGCAGAAATTAAGGCGATTCCACCCACAAATGGCTCTAAAGATGAAGGAAGAGGTCGATAAATTACATAAAGCCAAATTTATTAGAGTTGTCCTTTATCCACAATGGGTGGCTAACATAGTCCCGGTTATGAAGAAGGATGGGAAGGTCAGAATTTGCATTGACTTCCGCGATTTGAATCGGGCGTGTCCTAATTTTCCATTGCCTCATATTGATGTACTCATCGATAACACTGCTGGCTATGAGACGTTATCATTTATGGACGGATTTTCAGGATATAATCAGATCAAGCTAGCAGAAGAAGATCAAGAGAAAACGTCATTCACTACACCTTGGGGAACATATTGTTATGTTGTCATGCCATTTGGATTAAAGAATGCTGGAGCCACCTATCAAAGGGCCATGATGGCAATATTTCATGACATGATGCACATAGACTTGGAAGTGTATGTGGATGACTTATTGGTTAAATCGAAAACAAAGGCTGAGCATGCTAAAGTTTTGGCAAGAGTGTTAGAAAGATCGAGAGAATATCAGTTAAAGATGAACCCCAAGAAATGTGTATTCGGGGTATCTTCGGGAAAGTTGCTTGGATTTATTGTCAGTAAACGGGGAATTGAGATCGATCCTAACAAGGCGAAGGCTATTAGAGAAATGCCACCTCCTAAAAACTTGAAAGAGTTAAGAGGATTAATCGGGAGGTTGCAATTTATTCGCCGCTTTGTCTCCCAGCACTCACAAAGGTGTAAGCCGTTTTACGAGCTTACCAAGCCGGGAGTCAAATTCGATTGGGACGATAAGTGTCAGGAGGCGTTTGATGGATTGAAGAACTATTTAGCAAGTCCTCCTGTTTTGAGACCACCATCTCCAGGCAAACCATTGATACTTTACATTTCAGTCCTGGATGATGCTGTGGGGGCTGTCTTAGCACAAGAAGATGAAGAAGGAAAAGAGAGGGCAGCCTACTATCTCTCTAAACTTCTCAACCCCGCTGAACAAAGATATACGGCGATGGAGAAAACATGTGCAGCATTGGTCTGGGTTGTGCAGAAATTAAAGCATTATTTTCTGGCCCATGAAGTTCATCTCATCGATAGGATGAATCCGATCAAATTCCTTCTGGAGAAATCTGTTCTTACTGATAGGTTAGCGCGATGGCAAAGCTTTCTATCTCAATTCGACATCATCTATATTCAACAGAAAGCGATCAAGGGCTATGCCATAGCGGAACATCTCGCTCATCATCCCCTTCCTCGATTTGATCCAGTCCGATCAGAGTTTCCGGATGAGGAACTGATGTCCGTAAATCAAATCAGAGATGATATGTGGACTCTGCATTTTGACGGAGCTCTGAATTCTCATGGAAAAGGGATCGGTATTGTTCTGTTATCACCCGAGGGTATCACCATTCCACAAGCCTTTCAGCTTGATTTTCCAGTCACAAACAATATAGCTGAATACGAGGCACTCCTTGTTGGCCTCGAGGCTGCTCATTTCCATGGTGCTACTAAACTCAGGATTATGGGTGATAGCCAACTAATTCTTCGCCAAGTGCTGACCAAATATCGAACTCTCGATCCCAAGCTCAAGCCTTATCAAGAACTTACTTCTGCATACTCAAAGCTTTTCACGAAATTGATCTTTGTCCATGTCCCTAGGAATCAAAACATCTTAGCTGACGCTCTAGCTTCACTTGCATCTTCTCTTGATTTTCCAATCAGCAAACAATCCGAATCAATCATAGTTCATAGGCGTCTT
Organism: Zantedeschia hybrid cultivar; assembly: GCA_030544215.1. Lineage (NCBI taxonomy): Eukaryota > Viridiplantae > Streptophyta > Magnoliopsida > Alismatales > Araceae > Zantedeschia > Zantedeschia hybrid cultivar. Next base: position 16,623,370 of record JARZZO010000003.1, read on the forward strand.
TCACCCGCCGTGAAAGATCCTTCATTCCTTAGAACTAAGGAGAAATTGCTGAAGAAAGTCAGAGACGGAGATATCATTGAAAGAAGAGAAATCATGTTAATAGAGCTGTTAGAAGAGATGGATGATGAACAGAAGCCATGGTATTATGAAATTGCAAAATATTGTCAAGATCAATCATATCCTGAGGAAGCTACAACTGAGGAGAAAAGAGCTATCAGGAGAGTTGCTTAACGATACCTTAGTTGGAGGAGCATTGTATAAGAGAGGTTTTGATGGAGTTCTTCTGAGATGTCTAGACGAAGATGAGCTTTGGAAAGTTATGGAAGGAGCTCATAGTGGAGTTTGTGGTGGCCATGTCAATGGACAGATGCTAGCAAAGAAGATCCTTAGTCAAGGATTTTATTGGCCAACCATGGAAGAAAACTGTGTAGGATATGTCCGTAGGTGTGCTAAGTGTCAACTTCACGCCGACAAAATTCATTCTCCTGCATCTTCACTCCATCCTGTTTCTTCCCCATGGCCTTTCTCCATGTGGGCTTTCGACATTATTGGACCTCTTGGTAACCTAGATTCCGGCATCAAGCAAAAATCTTTCATTCTCACGGCAACGGAATACTTCACCAAGTGGGCAGAAGCTGAAGCGTACGTGGAGATCAAAGCATCAACCGTCTGCAAATTCATCATGAAGAACATCATCACTCGATTTGGAATTCCAAGCACCATCGTCACCGACAACGGACCGCAGTTCGTGTCACAGGAATTGAAGGACCTCTGCAACAGGTATAAAATTGCATTGCATCATTCGTCTCCTTATTATCCGCAAGGCAATGGCCAAGCAGAGGCAACAAATAAGACTTTGATAAAAATCATCAAAAAGACGTGCAAATCTAATAAATTCGCAGATTGGCCAGAAAAATTGGTTGAGGCTCTATGGGCCTACCGAACTTCAATCCGCACGCCCACTGGGCAAACTCCTTATTCCTTAACATTTGGAATGGAGGCGGTAGTTCCATATGAGATCCTCATACCGTCATTAAGAGTACAATTGAATAAGGAATTTTCCATTGATGAACATCGTTCAGCACTCCTCGCTCAATTGGAACTTTTAGACGAGAAAAGATGGTCAGCTGCTAATCATGCAAAAGTTTATCAAAACAGACTAGCACGTTTTTATCAAAAGAAAGTCATTGAACGTAAGTTCAAAGTCGGTGAAATGGTTGTCAAAAGAATTTTTATAAAACCTGGTGGTCCGCGTTCTAAGCTCCAACCCAACTGGGAAGGACCTTATGTTGTATCGCACGCTTTTCCTGGTAATGCTTATCGTCTTGTTAATGCAGAAGGAGAAGAGTTAAAACATCCTTGGAATGGTTTACATCTTAAGAAATACTACCCTTAGGTTAAAGAGTCGATCAGTATGGTACAAAGACCAGTGGAATCAGAAAGTTTATAAACTTGAATTTCCTTATTAGTCTGGATAACTTAATTTCAAGCCCATTACTGCACACACTGACACGTTTGATTCGTGAGTAACAAGAGATGACAAGGCCTAAAGGATATCGAAAGCTTGACCAAAAGTGTAAAGTACAAATCATTCCTTTTGAAAGCAAAAATTCTGTTTTAAACTCGGCCCATGATGTCGGAACGAGACTTAGAATAGACTACCAAGAATACCCGCCATCTTAGTAGGAGGCCGTCATAAAAAAAGGGGGAGATCCGTCCCGAAGAAAAAAGAAAAGAAGAAAAGAAAGAGCAAGGCAAAAGCCAAATGTCAAATCAAAAGGCCATTACATTACAAACGTTACATCAAGGCAATGAAATGAAATGAAAGGGAACGCAAGGTCGATAAATACCCCGGAAAGAAATGACCGAACCCCAACGGATATTAGGGTAGAAAAGGGACATCTTTTTAAGTCTCCGGAACCTTCTCATGGGCTTTCTAAACTTATTCATCTTTTCTTTCTAAAGAGATGTACTCCAAACTTAAGGAATGGTTTACATTGACTAAGGGTCAAATCATCAAATGGGATCACGAATGGAAACACAAATTCAAACACGATGGGTTAAAGTTGAGTTGTTAAAAAATAATTTGGAAATTAAGTTAATAAATGAATATGATCTTTTGATCTAAGTACCATGCTGATCTTTTAGTCAAAAATCCAAAAAAATATATAAGTCAAAAATCCAAAAAAATACATATATCAAAACCAAAAAATACATATGTCAAAAACAAAAAAAAATACATATTTCGAAAAAAAGCCAAAAACATACATATTTCAAAATTCAAAAAAAATACATATGTCAAAATTCAAAAAAAAAAGCATATATTTCAAAACCACAAACAAAAATGAATATTTCAAAATAACAAAAATATTTCAGTTCGCATCTGCTTGTTGCATTTAGTGTGTTTCATCCCTTTTATTTTCAGCGAGCATCCGTTTGCTTGTATGTTGCACTTTGCTTAAGTTTGATTATTCTCATTACCTTTGTTAATAAAGGCCATGCCCCTTGACCATTTATTGAAGAAAAGATTGAGTGACCATTTATCTGGTTAGGCAAGGGGCTAAGCCTAAATAGATACTTAACCTGTTTGTTAAGTGTGTACAGGATGCAAGATAAACACAGGAACACAAGATTGGAGCCAAAAGTTTCATGTATATTATCAAAAGGTGTTTTTGTACATGATACATGAAGAAAGAAGAAAAGAAACATGAGCCTTCAAGGCTGGCTCTCCCCTCCGCCCTCGTCCAACTGGCTCTGGGCCTCGTCAGGTGCATCCGGTGCTGGCTCTCGACTAGGAGGTGGAGGTGGCCCCATCGCACTCGGACCTGCCTGACCAGAGGACACGACAGCACTGGCGGTGAAGGCACTGGTCAGACCGCGCTCATGGGCACGCTGTCGAGCACGCCTGTACCTCTCTTCCACACTCCGGCGCTCATGCTCCACGATGCCAAGCTGGACCCGAAGAGCGGATATCTCAGCATCCATCTTCTGCCGCTCCTGCCTTTCCCGCTCTCGCTCCTCGTTGATGACTTCCAGGCGGGTCTGGAGGCGCCCAAGATCTCCAGCCGAAAGTCGGGCCACCTGCTCCTCTAGAGCCCGGATCCGCTTTGCATCAGCCTCAGCCCGAGTCGTTGTAGCACGGGCATGCTCTATGTCCGCTTCAGCCCTCTGAAGGGCTTCCTGAAGCTCAGCAACCTGCAAAGGAAGATTTTGTTAGTCCAAGGCAATCAAAATAATCAAATAATCAATTTCAGAATTCAAAAGTTGAAGAACTTACCTGAGCAGCACGGTCCTCCTCCGCTAGAGAAGCCCGGTGGATGGCGGAGGCGAGTTGACCCTGGAGGTCAGCCATAGCAGCATTATGAGCGGCGGATGAAGATGATGAAGCTCCATGAGTAGGAGCCGCCTGGGTGTAGACGGCTCGCTGCACCAAAAGACAACTGTCAGTGGTTAATCGCCAAAACAATCAATTAATTAAAACATGCATTCATATTCATTCATACATACCAAGTCATACAGTTCCTTCTGAACTTGTTCTAGCTGGGCCTCCGCATCATGTAGGCGGGCCCGGAGGTCGACGATGACCGCATCACGCGCATCCTGCATGTCATACATACATTCATTCACAAATATAAATCAAGATAATAATAAAATTAAAGAAGCATGAATTCATACTTACATCGAGTGGTCGGAGGAGCCGAAGCTGATCGGCGTAGTGGGCCCGGTACTGCTGGAGGTAGGCCTCGCTACTCACCGCCCGTAACTCCACTCTGACACCTCGGCGATGCCAGTCTTCATATTGCTCGGGAAATTTCGCTCGCCAATCAGTGAGGGCTTGTTTGCCCCTCATGCTCCTTCCGACGCCCTCCGGGACCTCCTCGTCAATCCACTCCTGGTGGAGGCCCAGGGTCCTCATCACTAGCCGGAGGCGGAGGAGCTCGATCTCATTGAGGCAATGCACCCACATCTGCCTCCCAAATCGCCTCCTGCCAGCCGTCACCCACGGCTGACCCTCCTCATTCATACCCAGATATGGGCGCCAGATCACCTGCATATAGGTTAGATGCATTCATAAATAACTTGCATTTAATTAATAAAAGATTACATGAAATTAAACAAGTTAAAAGTTTACCAAGAGTTCTGGATAATCCAGAAACTGACGGCGGAGGGCCATCAGCTGGTGATGCTGTGGAGCCGTGTCCACAATCGGCTGCCAACGGTAGGCGAAAGGGACGGCGTTCGGACGAATAATCCTCGCTCTGCCGAGCGGGAAGTAGTAGTAGCTCCACACCTGCATTCATGAACATATAGGTTAGAAAAGCATCATATTATATTGCATTGCATATAACAAATAGTTAAACAATTTAATACCTGAAGAAATGGTGAGAAGCCACTGATAGTAGTCTCACGGTCCGGCGTGACCGCGGATAGATCGGCAAAGAGGTGAGCCAGAAGGGCTGCACCCCAGGCGTACTCTCCTAGGCTACCTAGGTCATCTAACAAGTAAAGAAATCTACAGTGGATATGGTCGCCCTTTGTACCGAAGAGCAACCTACCGAAAAAGAAAACTAAGAAGACCCTAAGCTGTCTATCTACCTCCTCTACCTGATCAGGATCGCTACAGTAGACAGAAGAGGATGACTCTGCTAGCCTATCCCTGAACTCCTCCCGGGTCTCGTCAGACCGACGCCGGGGCTCATCTAGACCTAGGGCTGCCTCTACCTCCACTCGAGGAACCATCCTAGACTCCCTGCCTAGGCTAGATACCTCTATCCCTAACAAAGCTTCTGCCAATCCCTGGTAGTTAGGGTAGGTCACCCCGCTCACAGGTCGGCCCTCTACCCGGAGACCGGTAATCCTGGCCACATCCTCTAGGGAGGGGACCATATGCCCCCATGGCATTAGGAATGCCCGACTCTCTGCATGCCAACGCTCCCTGAGCGCCTGCAGCAGGACCAGATCAAGCCAAAATGGCTCAATGTCCAGTACCTCGCCGAATCCCATTTGGCGCAAGCGTGCCTTCTGGAAGTCGGGGAGCCCTCTATAAGCCCCTATTACTAGGTCCCATGAAATCCTAGCCCTCATCACTCCCTGCAAATAAAAACATAAAAATAAGGGTCAGTAATTAATAAAAACAGGAAAATTAGTTCTGTTTTGAAAGGCGTCAGCCCACATGGACGTCTTTTAAAACACGTCAACCTGCCTTGACGCGATTCAAAATTTTTATTCCTATTTAAAAATCCGGAATTTATCTTGAAAGACGTCGACCCATGGTGACGCCTTTTGAATGGCGTCACCTGGTCTGGACGCCTTTCAAGCCCAGATTTCGGGTTCTTGAAAGAACCCCGTTCTTCCTCTTTTCTTCATCCAGTCATGCCCACAGGGAGCTTACCGTGTGGAGGTCACCCTCCTCTTCTTCTTCCACCGCCATGGGTGCCGGTGGAGGGAGTTCCTCCTCCAAGAAAGCCGCCGCCTCCGCAAGAGCCGCCGGAACCTCCTCGGGAGCTTCTTCTTCTTGCCTCCGCCTCCTCTTGGCTATGATTTTCGTCTTCCCAGAACCTTCACCACGCTCCATAGTCAAATTTTCGAGAAGAAGAAGGAGAGATCGTCGGAGTTCGTCGCCGGTGCGGTGAGAGGAAAGAAAGGAATTTTGGAAAAGTGAGGAAGAAAGGGGGCCTTCGCGGGTCTGTTAATGAAAGGCTGAAAGGCGTCGACTAAGGTTGACGCGTTTTAGGGAGCAAAAGTTGAGGCGGCACTGACAGAAGTTTGAATTTGAATGAAAGACGTCCACCTATGTAGACGCTTTTCAATCTTTTCGTCAGAGCCATACAGAGGAAAATCATGAAAGGCGTCTTTGTGGATTGACGCGTTTCAGAGAATTAATCATGGAATTAATGACAGAATCCTGGAAAAAGTAGGAGAGAGAGTTGAAAGACGTCAGCATGTACAGACGCGTTTTCAGGTTTAAATCGGGTTTTTGAGGATTAAATTGAATTTCAGGAAAAGAATTACGGTTGAAAAGCGTCAGCATATACAGACGCGTTTTAAGGTTTAAATCGGGTTTTTGAAGATTAAATTGAATTTCTGGAAAAGAATTATTATTGAAAGGCGTCAGTACATAAAGACGCATTTTAACTTTTTAAATTGAATTATAGTTGAAAGGCGTCTTTCTGATTGGACGCGTTTTAGATTAAACAGAACCCGAACTGTTGAATTTTCAGGAAAAATCAAGTTTTCTCTAAAGGAAAAATCATATGCACTTCACAGAAAGTTGAGGAAAGGTTTTGAGGCATGAAAAAAAACTTCTTTATTCAATAAAATTCTTTATTACATCATGAATAAAAGAGAAAGGGGACATTCAAGGAAGGATTTCATGAAGACCTTTAAGATATGGAAATTTCAATCCTTTATCTCTATCTTTAGAGGATCTTACACGGTAACTGAAGCCAAGGTTCCATAGAGTGGTAATAATTTGTACGGCTTCATAGTCTTCGTCGGATTCCAAGTCGCGCTTCTTGATCGGAAGTGTGGGAGAGAACTCGGGGAATTCACGACGGCCCAAGCTAAGTTGAGTAAGGCACCGATGTGGATTGTACAGCACAAACTCGGTGGCTCCGATCAACTTAAGATCTGCTCCTGCTGCACGACGCACCCACACAGGTTTTCCAACCAAAGCAAGTGGAGACGAGTCGAATATGTCGGACGTCATGAGCTTTAAATACTCTCTCCAATCGACTCGGGTCTTGAGTTTTGGAACCTTGTTAACCATATACTCATTGAACTTTACAACATTAGCTATGCAATGAATTGGGCTATTCAAGTATATTTGAGATGGATTCAGAGGCCTTTTCTTGCTGTGCTCAAACTTAAAGTGAAGTTCAACCCATAAGGCGAAGAGAAGCATGCATCCGTAAGGAGGATGGCCCACAGACGCTGCAGAAAGCCCACTATAAAGATATGCTAAGAGTGCAGTGCTAATGGATTTACCTTCGAAGATTGCGCATATGGCACTAACTTGGTCATCTTCTAAGATGTTATCCTTCGCAGAAAAGAATAAGGCGCCGGCTAGGCATGTAACTAAGGCTTTCGTTACATCCTCCGCTTCATCCTCTCTTAGATCATCAATTTCGTACAGCGTCCACTCGGCTAGCTTGGTGAGATTGATCCCCTTTTTAGTGAGACATCCTTTGGCTTCTGAAGGATCTTTCATAATAGATGTCAACAATTGTTGACCGGTGATTCTCTCCTTCATCAAAGCTATCTTCTCTTTGTTCTCTTTAGTCTTTGGGAGACCTAAAAGAAGCTCCGCCTCCTCTAAAAGAATCGTGCACTCGAAATCTTGGAAGAAGAACGTGTGAGTTTGGGGATGCCACCACTCGATCAAGGCACCCATAGCCGCCCAATCTGCGTTCGTACTCTTGTAATGTGTGGCAAGCACTACAAGACCTTGAAGATTCCACTTGGATATGAATACTTGCATGGAAAGCTTGATGCTTTTTGCAAGTTTACGGATCCAAGGTAAAGAGGTGAATTTCCTTGGGCCAGGAAACATAGGGTAGTTCTGAAAACCAAAAGAAAAGGCGAAGAACATGATGAGGAACGCAAAGAACATGATGAAGAACATGAAGAGAATTGACAAAGAAGTTGATTGAACTTACTTGGAGATTGGGATTTCTTCCATTGAGGTGATTCTCCACATCAGAAAACTGCTCCAAGGACATCTTCATCTTCTTGCTTGAATTCATGCTCTCTTTTTCGGAGTTCCTCCTTCTTGAAGCTAGAAAACCTTGGAATTTTGAAGAAACCTTGAAGAAAACTCAACTTTTGATCTTTGGATTGTAGTGGGATTACTTGGGAACGACCTAAGGGTGTTTATATAGACAACATTGCGATCCTAGGAAGACTTTTCCGGATTGGAAAAGGGATGTGCATTGATAGAGTTGGAATTCGAGTAGAGAACAGCCAGAAACCTGTTTCTGTGAGTAAAAGGCGTCGAGGATAAGCGACGCGTTTCAAACTTAAAAGGCGTCTTCTCGACACGACGCGTTTCAGATCTTTATGTGATTTATTCGAAATTCTATGGGTTTCGATGTTTAAATTGAATATTTATTGGAATTACTAATGATTTTTATTGCAGAAAATTCAAAGAAAACCTGAGTAAACCTGGAAAATGTCAAGGAAATCTCACTGTGGGAGTCAAGAAGTCCTGACCGTGGCTAAAAAGACGGTTATTTCTACCCTTGTACTCTTTTCGTGTAATTATTTTGCATAATCTCATTACTATATGATAAGTATTTATTAGATTATATCAAGGACCTTGTGTTTTTGATGAAACTGGAATTTGAGTTCCCCTACAACAAAAACAGTGATAATTCCAGAGGATTCTTAATCGCACGGATAGGCCGTTGGATTGTTAATTAGTGAGGACGATGGTTCCACTTTTGTGAAACGGTGCGTGGATAAACGAGCTTCGGCTTAGCACTGGATTACAAGAGTTGGTATCTTGACTCATTAATGACAGTTTAACAATATTATCCTTGATTAATTTATATTTTATTTAACTTTATATTTTTCTTTTAGCCCAGCATGCATCATGTAGGACTTTGAAATCATTGTAATAAGAATTAATTATTGATTAAGTTTCGGACCATTAATTAAATAACTCAAACATGATATGAAATATTCCATTCTGAATTGAGTATCTTGATTATCTTTGAGGTTCGCTTAAAGATATCCTTAGAATTCTATCCTTTCTTGGATTCTTTATCCAATATTTCTTGTTTTTTTTTAAAGATCCATCATGGCTGTAGCACGTCCACATTGGCTGGCAAACGCTCCCCATGATGAAACCTACAGTGTCTATGACCTGGGGTACTTCCCACTCCGAGGAGGTTGATCGACCTTATTTTATTTCCTTGCCTACCTCATCCAGACAGGATTAATTCCATTGATTTCATTAAGCTATCTTCATTGATGATCTTGAGAAAAATTCCAATCATGTGATGTTAAGAGCGTGTCTCATCACACCTTGGCATCACCTTTTCAGTACATTCCATTTCATTTCACTCCCTTGCAAAGACGATGCCAAGGTGAGGCAGCTGTAGACACGCTAATTTTGACGTCATTTTGAGTAAATTTCATATCATATAATAATGCCTCAGAATGGTCTGATAATTAATCATTAATTAATTTTTATTGATATTTTTAAGTGTCGGGTTTAACAGACATGTTTAAGTTAATCAATTGAATTGATTTTAACTCAAATTTCAGTTAAAATATGAAAAATTCTAAAAGGCGTCGACCCATGTGGACGCTATTTAGAGTTTATTCCTATTTTAGCGTTTAAATTTGAATTTTAATTGATTTATTAACTAAAAGGCGTCTGTAAGGTTAGACGCGTTTTAGGTTTCCTAAGCTGTTTTAACTTCTCTTCCGGATGTTTATCCTTATCTTAATTAGAGTAAAAGACGTCTACTAAGGTGGACGCGTTTTAGCTAATAAAGATAAAGATAAGTTTTCCCGGATATTTATCCTTATCTTAATTTAATCTGAAAGGCGTCAGCCAAGGTGGACGCGTTTTAGATAATTACAGATAAAGATGAATTAATCAATAATTATCTGTCGGTTAATATAGATAAATCATAGATTTTTCTATGTTAATCGCGAACGCAGAAAATGCCTATAAATACCTTGCCTATCAAGGAGTTAAAAAAAAAAAAAAAAAAGAGAGAGAGAATTATTGAGCCTCAGCGTTATAGCGATTTGGAGATCGAAGCAACCACGCCGGAGCGCTGCCATTTCCAGAAGTCGGCATCCTTCTTCAAGATCTTCATCTCTTCAAAGCTTCAACCAACTGGACTGGGCATAAGTTTTTCATATTAGAATTTCATTTTCATTCATTAGTTTCATTCTCTCATACTCACTGCATGCAACACACACCACATCATCAATTTTCCAAAACCCATCTGTTCTAAAGGGGTTTCAAAGTCATTTAAAACAAGTGAGTTGCTGTTTAAGTATGTTTCTAATCATGGTTAGCTTTGATATTATTTCTATTTAGATTCTCATCAATATTTCTTCTTTATTGTTTCTGTTTCTCTATCTCTGCTGCATTCAACAACAACAACAAGAAATCAAAAGGGGGAAATCAAGCACAAAGCCAGGAGAACTTCTGGACGATCCTCAACATTCAACAGCAAGAACAAAAGAACAAAGAGGCTCTCTTTCTTCAGCCGGCTGAAGGAGGGGAACCAAGGACTCAATCTTCCGCGTTCAAACAGGTAGGCGATCAAACCTCTTTTGAAGCTTTTTAGTTAAAAGTTTCTGGCGATCACTGCACCTTAGTTGCATTTTTTTTTATAGGTTAATTTACCCTAAACAACATAGTTTTTTACATTAATCACACGAGCAAATTTTCAGCACCTACAATCGCCACTCGCTTCACCTCCGCTACCAGCCGCCCCTCCGCTTCCGGCCGCCCGCTTCACCTCTGCTCTCCTTCGCTCTCCTCCGCTTCGGGCCGTTTCAACGTGGGAGGAATGGCAGTCCGCCGGAGCAGAGGAGACACGAAACGGGCCGAGGTATGTCAGTGACGTAGGTTCACGCGACGCAGGTCCGCTTCACCTTCGCTTCCTCCTCTCTCTTTCGCTTCCGGACACGTCCCTCCTCTGGCTTCGTTGTTTCCCGCGTGGATGGCGATGGGTGGAAAAATGGCATTTTGGGTAGAAAATATTCAAACGCTCCGTAAATTTCAAACGGACAGGACGGGGTACTCATTACGGTGCGGGATTTGACGGGGGCGGATCCGGGCAGGCGATTGGCGCAACGGGTGTCCGATGTCAGCATTTCCAACTGGCCTTCAACGCCACGTGGTCCAACCGCACCCAGTTGTGCGTTGTGACTGGGCGTTGCTGCACACCCAGTTGTGCAGCAAGCATTTCTCTTGTACGAATATGTCAAATATGATAGGATCAACCATAAAGAAAATAAAACAAAAAAAAATTAAATTGCATCCTATGCAGTACAACAACAGTGAGTATTACTTTGCCTGAATAAAATGTCCATAAAAGCCCAAGAACCAATTTTCTACACCAAATGAGATCCTATCGTTAAGCTGGAAAGATCCACAATTTTTGAATATGTCTTACAAGTTTTTATAATCTTCGTATTTTCTTAAAAAAATTTACAATCTTTGAATTATTCTTAAAAAGAAAATTTAAATGAGTTTTTTAGGAAGGGTTAAGAGGAATTTTTTAGAAACATTTTAAGTAATTATAGAGACTAATAAGAAATATAAAGATTGCAGGAATAAGGAATAGTAGAAGATTGTGCAAAGTGAAAAGTAAAAATTCCAAGATAAAAACTTTCTCCCCCAAAAGTTTTGACGATTGAGTTGATTTATGATGACTTTTTCTTTTCTTAATCTTTTATTATTATTAGAATAGTCTCACATTAGATAAGGGATAAATTAAAATATATCTTATTAAAATTAATGGGTTATCCAATTCAAAATTTGAAGACATTGAGCAGAACAGGCACCATCATTTAGACATATGTCGTTTTCATCTATTTATCAATGTAAGACTATTCTACAAGCCTCTTCGCTTATTTTAGGCTTTATTATGTGAACCAAAATTACGAGGTGCATGGTCTAATTCGTAACTACAGACTTTGATATTATATTAAAGTTATTAAGTCTTTCAATTTAAAACTTTAAGAGATTGAGTGGTGCACATGGTACAGATCCGTAATCATAGGTTCTGATAAGATATTGAAATATAGTAATACTTGCTACAATGTCCATGCATGTTGCACGCATTGTACTAGGTAACAAAAAATAAAAATAAAAAATTTATGTTGGCCCCTAATGTTCTAACCGTCTGTACAGTACAATGTTTGATTGTACGATCTAAAAATAATTGAAAATTAAAAATCGAACTCCAATGAACAGTAAAAAATGCACTGTACGGATGGTTAAGGTACCTCGGGGTTGGAGGACATTGCAACAAGTATTACTCATTGAAATTATTGAGTTGTCTAACTCAATATCTTAAAGCAATGAATAGAATTAGGTTTGGTTAGATTTTGCTTGCGGTTTGAACTTTATAATGGGCTGGTCCAATATGCACATTGGATTATTCTTCAAATAAATAGACCGTTGTAAACTTTTTTAATTATTTATTTTAGGTTAACTAAAGTTTTCTCTATTAAATCTAAAATATTATATTATCCTCTCATCTTTAAAAATTCATAAGAATTTATACATGTAAACTCAAGAATTTCGCATTCATATTATGCCCTTTACTTGCTAGATTTATTTGGATTGATTTCGTTTATGAAGGAAAATAAAAACAAAATTGATCATTTAGTGTATGAAAATATTTTAAGTTCTTTTAGAAAAGGGCATTCAATCTGATCCCATAGATGTCAAAATAAAAAAAAAGAGTCAACGAATTATGCTTTCTGTTGACTAAAGCTTTACATATTACCAAATAATTAATTGTGATATACGTTTTGAACTAAAATTTTCATATGACCCATTTTACATGAGAACGAACGGACCCTAAGCTAATAAGAAAAAAAGGGGAAAGTTTTCCGTCAGCTTAGCATTTTACAGTCCTTCATGTATTTTCTTAGTCAAAAATATTGACAAAGCCTCTGTGATTGATAAACTATACAATTTGGCATTTAAACTAATATTTTTTCTTGAATAAGAGATTCTTCATGCTACTGTAGTCACCACTTTATTCATATGATCATTCTAAATTTGGAGGTCCACTGCAAGTAAAAATATTCTCTTTTCGGATCTTGCCACTTGTGAAGAATATTCGGATATAAATTTCCACGAATTCATAAGACAAAACCCTCATCCTACACAACAGTAAAAAGTATAATACCACCGAACCATAAGCTCTTTGGTCACAACCCTCTGTATCTCTCTCTCCCTTACTTTGTTCTATTTGTTGTCCCTAATTTCTTCCGCCGCATCCCTCTTCTCACCCATTGAAAGGCAAGATAGGAGAGTAGAATTTCAGAAGCGCTCACTGTGGTGACGAGGGCTAGAGAGATAGGTAGCTGAACCTTTCTCACCATACATGAAATAGGTTTCATCTTGGATATCCCATTACCATACCCCAACCCCAAGTTAGTCTACGCGTTTATACGTGTTTATACTGGCTTGCATTGCAACTCTTGAGGTGCAAACGTGCTTAACCTGCGCCGGGACACATGAAATAGATTTCATCTTTGGCGTTCCTTGAGTGTACCCCCAACCTACATTAATGTTTGCATTAATCTACACGGGAATAATGCTTGCTGCACTATTACAAGTTGAAATGGAACGAGTCCCCTTATCTTTTTTTGCCATCTGAAAAACTTACATAGCCCTTGTTTCCCATTGAATGCACTCCGATATCATTCGTGCATTAGTCCCCATTGAGGGCCCTAGATAAAAAATAATAATAATAATATTTGTCGAGCTACTTTCCCTAAAGCACTCGAGAGCATAATGCTCTCGAGTGTTTCAAAATGTTCTCGAGTGCTTCAAGATGCTCTCGACCACGTCCGATGATTTCGAGAGCATGATATTTTGGAAAGATTCAAGAACATCATGATCTCTAGAGCATCTTGAACTGCTCGACAGTATTCTGAGGTTCTTGAGTGCACGGGAGCTTCAGGACGCTCTTGAGAGTTTTAAGATGATCTTGAAACAGAGTTTGTTGGATAAATTTTTTATTATTTTTTTAATCTGATGCCCTCCATGTGCGCTAACATGCAGATGGTGTCGAGATGTATTTAATGGGAGGATAATGTCCATGTAAGCTTTGCAAGTGACAAATGGACATTTGAGGGTTCATTCTAGCTCAACATTGCTGCATCCGCAACTGTGCAGCTAGCGTTACTCATCTACATTGTGTTGCCACTAGCCTATGTTGCAACTATTGAGATGCTTACATGTTTATTCAATATACAAAACCTTGAGTGTTTATCAGTAGCATTTTATGTATTTAAATTCTTAATTAAAGAAATTTATTCTAAGCCATTAGTGCTTTGTTAAATAGGTAAGGGAAATTTCAACAAAAAATTTTAAGTACGAGACTTTAAAGAAAAAGGCATCTTGTCCACATCAAGTAATAGTCATCATATATTTGTGTCCCTATTATGAAAAGTGATATATTTATTTTCCTCGAGTAGCAATCAACATTATTTCCCTTTATTTTTTACTCAAATTCCTTAATCGGATAAGAATTAAATTGAATGGCGTCGTCCATGGCCGACGTCATTTAGTTTCCTAATCATGGCCGATTACTAATTTGAATCTTAATCAATTTTTTATTTTATCTAAATCGTGTCTTCTTAGGTCGAAGCATTTTGGAAATTTTGTGATTATCATTGCTTTTTCTTGAAATTATCTTCTTTAATTGACCCTTCTAAAAGATGTCCGGTTAAGCCGACACCTTTCTTAAAGGCGTCGTTTGAGGCCGACACGATTCAGTAGTGTATTAATCTACATCATTTGGCCGAGATTATCTAAGTTTCTTAGATGAGAGGTCTCCATTCGGCTGATAATTATCTACGGTAATATGTACGTCAAGATAGAAGCTTTTTAGACTTAAAATCCTACAAAATACTCTCTATATATAGTGCATCCTTTTGAGCCTTCAAAAGAGTTGGTCGAAGCGTTGTTGGAGAGTTTTTTCAAAGTGAAAAGAAGGTCTCATAGTTCTGAACGTCGACAACGTCATTGAAGCTTCGTCTTCTTCTTCCAAGCCGTTTCTTCAAATTTAGAACCTTCTCTTCCAACCTTCTTTTTCTTTCTTTCTCTCTTTATTTTTCATTGCTTTTGCCATCACTAGTTTTCATAAGAATTGCATCATTCATTCACCTATTTCTCACACACTCATTAACATCTTCATGCTAGAATCTTCCCTTTGCGCATAGGAGTTTTATAAAAGAAACAAAACAAGTGAGTATTTTTTATTGAGTTGAAGATGAGGAAATAGAAGAATCTACAAATTTTAAAGGCAAATCGCGATCATTTTATTTTATTTTCTTTTGAGATCCTTGATCATCGGCGATCACATTTTCATTGTTATTTATATTAAACTTGATTCATGTCATGAGAGCACGTCTTTGATCACTCACACTAGGCAAGTAGGATTTTAGAGGTAACCTCCACAGGCTCAAGAGGTGGCTCACACCATGCGGTTTCACATTCTAGGATAACTCTTTCATAGTATAACATTTTGTCATGTGTGACACTTAGCTCCTACACTTCCGGCTAGTTCGTGGCCTTGATACCATTTGTAACGACTCAATCAACTAACTGATCCAACAACTATGCTTGTTGGTAAACTTTCCAGAAAAATCACACATTTTGAGACTCCTCCTAACCAAGCATGCTTAGTTTCGAAGTTCTTTCCAATTCAAGTTTTGAAAAATGACTAATCGGTGTTGTTAGTAGTCTACTGATTTAGTCTAATTAACATATTCTTATATGAAGTATTACAGAAACCGATTATAAGTATTATATGAATGAAGAATTATAATTGCATAGTAACTGTGAAATGAAAAGTTCCAATGTGATTATGAATCTCTTGTATCATTTAGAGGTCATGGCACATTGCTTGACGCCACATTGTTTAGTGTCGACCATGATCTGTAAGTTTTAAGTTTAGTTAAGAGTTAACTATCAATTATTATATGATTAAATTATTAGATAGTTAAATAAATATTATTTATCTATATGATAATAGATTAAATTAAAGAATTAATTTAATTAAAAATATTAAAGAGAGTTTTAATATTTAATGGTCTCATTGATAGCTCGATATTGGACCTAGAGGGTCACACACAAAAGAACAGTTTGAAAATAGGGATATGGACATAAAAATGTGATTTTAGGGGTTATAGAAAAGAGAGTTTTCAATAAATATGAGGCTTGGGAGAAAACCCGACCTAAGCACTAGAATCTTAGTCGCCTCCTCTCTCTTTCTCTTCTCTCCTAGGTTGGCCCCTTCTGGTCGAATTCTTCTCTTCCTGATGGCGAGGCGATCATCAGCGAGGTAGAGATCTTGTTTTTGATCTGTTCGTGTGGATAACACTAGAGGCTAGTGTTTGAGTGGCTTCAATGATTCGAAGAACTTTCTACATTGAGTGTGGAAGACATAAAATTTTCATAAGGTGAAAAGATCAGATCATTTTGTCATATTCCTAATGTTTTTGTAACATTAGAGAACCTATTCGGACAAGAAATCGGTCTTATATGTTTCGCTGCGTAAGATTCTGATTTCTTACATAATGCAATATAAATAGGTTTATTACAAGTTCCCTTGAGTTTATCATAAACTTTAAACTTTTTCCTAAACACATTTTCCATCAATTTATATGGAGTTAGTTTACACTAAAGACTTTGTTAGATTTGCCATAAATGTGATTGTTAACGTTGTGCTCCTTAGATTTTGCAGATAAAGATGGAACAAAAGTATATAAAAAAATCAGAATAAAATTTAGCATCAACAAATGAGATTTTAGAATAATCATTGTCTTTTAATGGATTTGCTACCGTGACGGACAAGTAGCACTGTCTCATGAATTCTCATACTTTTCTCTAAATTCTCTCACTATCTATGTTTTTTAAAATTTTAGGAGAATCTGCTAGTATTGTTCAAGACTTAAAAGGGCCGAGAATTAACAAATGCAACCACATCAATATTTACACAGAAGAATCAAACACAAAGTTACAGAAAATGTGCTTATGATAAAGAAGTTTATATTAAATAAATTTATTATAAATTCATCCAGATTTTCTTAAGTTGCATCTAACCGTGATAAGTTTATAGCAAATGTGTTTATCATAGATCCATCTACATTTTCTTAAGCTGCATCTAAACATGACCTAAAATTAGTACTGCCTTTTTAGCAATCCACCAGGAGTCTGCACCAGAAGGTTTCCTCTTTTGTGTGAGAAAGTTTCCTCTTTTGTGCCTTTCTTGCAGTAGAAGCCTCCGTGTGTCATTTTACTCCTTTTGTAAGCTGTCCATTACATGCACTTTGACCTACTTGTTAAGTGAGTTGTTGGCTTCCTAAAATTGAAACCGTGGCTCTCCGACTCAATTAATGAGACATTTAAGACATTTGAACAAATTTACTAGGATGTAATTAATGAGATAAAAAGGAAACAAAACAACCAAGTAAAGCAAACATAGAGAATTTTCGGTCTTCCTAGTATTTTTCTAATTATATTCATTTTTCCTACTCCTTACTCCCATTGGATTGGGCTTTCGGAATTGATTAACACAATTCAACCCAAATTTTAATTTTACTCAAGATTTCCACCCTTGAATAATCCAACTAAAATTGTATGCGACTTATGAAAATTGCGGTCAGAGTTACCATGAGACATCATTTGCAATTGAATAATATTTGTTGTAATATTCAAATGCTATCATCTAATCTGAGAGATTGACGGCAGTATATGTCCTCACCTTTGAATGCCTAGGCACTTATAAGTAGAGCTTCGATATGTTTTTTTCTTTGATTTTCTTTGTAGATTTTTTTTAAAAAAACTTTCTTGGTATCTGTTGGCTATTGGGCCATGGTGGCTTTGGACAATTAGTCCTATATCGGTTTCTAAATTATGGTTCCAGTGCATATAAGCCTGTGCCTCTGAATCTCAACACCGCGGTTTTGGGATTTCATCTTGGTATCAGAGCATTGATCCTGGGCCTGACCTCTTTCGCCTCTCCTTTTATTTCCACGGCCCATGGTGGCCGTGAGGGGGAGTGTTGGCTATTGGGCCATGGTGGCTTTGGACAATTAGTCCTATATCGGTTTCTAAATTATGGTTCCAGTGCATATAAGCCTGTGCCTCTGAATCTCAACACCGCGGTTTTGGGATTTCATCTGTATCCAAGCAAAGATAGCACGTTATGGGCTGCGAGCTGGGGCAGCCCCAAGCTTGCCCTTTATTAATTAGTCTTTTCCCAAATTCGGAGGGTGTGCATTTTTTTAAAAAGTACATATGGGGCTAACTGCAACTCGTTGCTCGAGCAAAAAAAGTTAAAGAAAAAAATTGCACTAAGACCGTTTATATGCACGTGGGTGCTCATAAATGGCAACACTGGGGCAATGGCGGATCCAACGTTCAGTCCTGGGATTTGTCAAATTCATTGACTTAATTTAAAACAGTCTAATTCCGGATACTATTGACTTAGTCTAAGACTCCACTAGCCCAACTCAAGACCCATATGATCTAACTCAAGATCGCACTGACTCAACCATACTTATGACTTAATTTTTCGAGTGACTTTACTGAACAAAATTTTTGCGTCCCCCACTGCACTAAGATGTTGCAATCCACATGGTACATTATAATAATTCAAGTCCTGCAGCAAGTATTGCTCTTCACAACCTCATTTATCATAAATGTATTTACAAGTAATTAAGTGTATAGTTCTAGTTGATTCCAACTCACTCCACAAGCTTAGTTGACTTGGATTGGCTTTAGACCTTGTCCACATGAGAGCACCACTTACTAAGAAAGTTTGATGGGCTATCGACAAAACTTGCAGAACGCAGCTGGAATTTAGATTTTTTGGATACGCCGGACCTGAATTCGAAAAGAGATTAAGAAATGAAGCCAACTATACCACTTGGTTTGGTTCCTCTCTCCCCCTTTAGTGTGTCCTATTTATTATCCCTAAGTCTATTCCACTGCGTCCCCCTTCTCATCCATTGATTCCTCTCTCGATATAAGTTTCATCTCACGGTGTCGCCACTAGCTTATGTTTATTCGATATATATAAAGCTTGAGTATTTATTAGCAACAATTTGTGTATTTTAAATCTTAACTGAACAAAAATATCATTCTCATTGCTAATATTTTTACTCAATAGGAAAGAATGATTTCAATTGGAAGTTTTAAGTACCTCAAATAATGCTCATCATATATATTTCCCATTTTAAATGTTAGTTTCTTGAATTAACAATCAACATATACTTCCCTTTATTTTACACATGCAGTCCTTGTACACTTTTTTGAATGAATTGTCTTAAATTTCAACTCAAGTTATTGGTACTTTACTAATAGGTAAAGAGAGGCTTCGATTAAAATGCTTACTACTAAACCATAAAGAAAGTGGGGAAAGGCACTTGTCCGCACAAAAATAATAGTCATTATAGATTTGCATTTTAATTTAAAAATATATCTATTTATTTCCTCGATAATAGTCATCATATATTTCCATTCATTTTATGCATGTAGATTTGTCTTAAATTTAATTCATAGTTTTTATAGTCAGTTTATGATTTTGAAATTCTAGTCATAAGTTATGATTTAAATAGGTATATTTAATAAAAATAACCCACTTGAATTTTAATTATAGAACTATCTATCTTATTTTTCATGTCATTATAAGTGACCTCACTGCATGATAATACTTGCAAAAATGCTTCTATCATTATTGTGCATTAGCATTCCATTAAAAATTTCTTATCTAACCCTAGTTAACATTTAACCAGAATTTGAAAAGATCTAAAATACCCTAACTTCTTTAAACTCTCTGTCTCTCACTCTCTCTCTCTCTCTCTCTAGCACAATATATCAATCATAAGAATTCCCTCTACACGAATATCTTTATGTAAATATTAAAGTTGACATTTGAAGAAAAATATAACGGTCATGGCATTTTTGCAACTATCGCAATGTAGCATGTTTATTGATGATAATATAAAATAAGATAAACAAATCTATAACTTAAACTTTTAATAGGGTTATTTTTGCAAAATTGTTCTTAAATACCGCTTCTCATTTTTCTAATTATACTTGCCACTGAGGTGAAATATATAGACCCATGGTAATCTACACGATGTATCTATTAACATAATAGTTAGGGTGGACTAGGAGTTTGGGAAAAGAAGAGGGAAAGGTCTTCTTCATGGGAAAAGTACTTTTCTTAGGATTTGAATTTTAGGAAAATAAATGTTTAAGGAAAACATTTTGTTCCTAGGCCGGAAAGATCACCCCCAAAAATTTTCACTAGGAAAACTAAGTTTCTCCCTTATCCATGGATCTCTCTCTCTTCCCCTTTCTTAAGAACAGTTGGGATTTAAATATTAATCTACACGATATTCAACTTTTCTTAAGAACTCCTAAGCGTGAAAATTTATCTTTTTGAAATGTTTCTTAATTTAAGAAGAAAAAAATTCCTTCCCTAAGGCATAAAAGTTTTTATAAATCCCCCTTAGAAATCTTTCTCCAAATCGATCATAATAAATTTTTAAAATGTATCAAATTTTACATTTAAACAAGACTTTAATTCTAATCGTCATATTCTTCAAATGTTCTATAGTATCTTACTCCTCACACGGATGATGCGGCTGTACAAAGGCCATCTGCTACTCTCGAAGTCTAATTTTCTAGAGGCTAGTTAACAACATGGGAGTAGGGTTAATTTTGACCCTTTGATTTAGCGCGTCTTCTTTATGTCATGCGGGTCACCGGCCATTAATGACTTGTTTGAATGCCATCTAAATAGATTTATCACATTATGTTTGCCGATGACGTCTTCTTATTTGGAAGTGCAATTCAAGGGGAAGTCATAGAGTTTGTGGAATGTTTAGATGTCTACATAAGGTGGTCTGGCCAGAGCATCAACAAAAGCAAGTATGGGTTTATTTTGAGCAGGAGCACTCCCCATAATATACAGGATTCCTTATACAATATGATAGGAATTGGTTTGATGGGCAAGAATGATTTATTGGATGTTCCCCTTCTTTCTCAAAAATCCCCCAAAGCTCAGCTCAATTATATTGCCACTAGAATTAGAAGTAGAATTGGACACTAGAAAGTCAATACTCTATCTCAAGCAAGAAGGCCTGTACTCTTTAAATCTACATTGGTCACCATTCCCGATCACATTTTGACTTCGAGCCTAGTCTCTAAAGGATTACTAGCTACCATCAATCAGATTTATTGTTCATTTTAGTGGGAAGAGATCAATAATCAGAGGAGGATGCACATGTGTAGTTGGGATTCCCTTAATAGACACAAAATCTTGAGTGCTTTGGGGTTTAAAGATCTTGAAACCTATAACAGGGCAACCATCATGAGGCTCTCCTGGAGATTTCTCTTTGATGATAAGTCATTGTAGTGTGTCCTCTTAAAAGCAAAATATCTCAAAGGTCTATCCTTTTGGGAGGATCGTTAGAGTTTGTTCCTCTACCTGGAAAGTTATTTGCTCTGTTAGAGAGGAATTACGTAGAGGTTCTCTTTGGTCTATTCAAACTGGATGCTCACTAGATATTTGGAAAGGTAGATGGATCTTAAGCTTACATGGACTCCTTTTTCCTCCTTCAGTAGTTTCCGTTACTCCTAACAAGGTCCCAAACTCATTTTGGATCATAAGTGGAACATCTAGCTTCTTAATCAATATTCCCTCCAATTTTCAAATGTGGCCAACAAGATCTCTACAATCCCTTTGAATGCCAATTCGCAATGCCCATTGGATATGTTGGTCAAGGAGTACGCTCCGGATGGTACTCTATCAACTTATAGGTGGCTTACCTAATAGAGCTCTAGGCCATCCTCATCTACTATTGATCCTTTATGGAGATGTCTATAGAATCCTCACTTATCGATTTAGTTTCCTCCTAGAGTACTCAATTTCATTGGAAATGTCTCAACAATGCTATTAATAGTATTATGGCTAGCAGAATTCCTTCCTTACACCCTTGCTGCCCAATCTATTATAGTAGGAAGGAGGACATCCATCACTTATTGTTTGAGTGCGATAAAGCCCGAGCAACTTGGTTATCTTCACCCCAATGTCATCTTTATGATAGAGATCCTTTAAAGTTGCTGTAGACACGCTAATTTTGACGTCATTTTGAGTAAATTTCATATCATATAATAATGCCTCAGAATGGTCTGATAATTAATCATTAATTAATTTTTATTGATATTTTTAAGTGTCGGGTTTAACAGACATGTTTAAGTTACTCAATTGAATTGATTTTAACTCAAATTTCAGTTAAAATATGAAAAATTCTAAAAGGCGTCGACCCATGTGGACGCTATTTAGAATTTATTCCTATTTTAGCGTTTAAATTTGAATTTTAATTGATTTATTAACTAAAAGGCGTCTGTAAGGTTAGACGCGTTTTAGGTTTCCTAAGCTGTTTTAACTTCTCTTCCGGATGTTTATCCTTATCTTAATTAGAGTAAAAGACGTCTACTAAGGTGGACGCGTTTTAGCTAATAAAGATAAAGATAAGTTTTTCCGGATATTTATCCTTATCTTAATTTAATCTGAAAGGCGTCAGCCAAGGTGGACGCGTTTTAGATAATTACAGATAAAGATGAATTAATCAGTAATTATCTGTCGGTTAAAATAGATAAATCCTAGATTTTTCTATGTTAATCGCGAACGCAGAAAATGCCTATAAATACCTTGCCTATCAAGGAGTTAAAAAAAAAGAAAAAAAAAAGAAAAGAGAGAATTATTGAGCCTCAGCGTTATAGCGATTTGGAGATCGAAGCAACCACGCCGGAGCGCTGCCATTTCCAGAAGTCGGCATCCTTCTTCAAGATCTTCATCTCTTCAAAGTTTCAACCAACTGGACTGGGCATAAGTTTTTCATATTAGAATTTCATTTTCATTCATTAGTTTCATTCTCTCATACTCACTGCATGCAACACACACCACATCATCAATTTTCCAAAACCCATCTGTTCTAAAGGGGTTTCAAAGTCATTTAAAACAAGTGAGTTGCTGTTTAAGCATGTTTCTAATCATGGTTAGCTTTGATATTATTTCTATTTAGATTCTCATCAATATTTCTTCTTTATTGTTTCTGTTTCTCTATCTCTGCTGCATTCAACAACAACAACAAGAAATCAAAAAGAGGGAAATCAAGCACAAAGCCAGGAGAACTTCTAGACGATCCTCAACATTCAACAGCAAGAACAAAAGAACAAGAAGAGGCTCTCTTTCTTCAGCCGGCTGAAGGAGGGGAACCAAGGATTCATTCTTCCGCGTTTAAACAGGTAGGCGATCAAACTCTTTTGAAGCTTTTTAGTTAAAAGTTTCTGGCGATCACAAGCACCTTAGTTGCATTTTTTTAATAGGTTAATTTACCCTAAACAACATAGTTTATCACATTAATCACACGAGCAATTTTCAGCACCTACAGCTCTTTTGGCGATCACGGTGGGACTAGGTCTCGCCGTCTTTTAATTTCTTTTGTTCTTGCCATTATCATACCGGGCACCCACGGTGCACCACTTGTGTCTTTCGACACGTCCTCACCAATTGGTGAGTGTTTAGTTTGTTTAATTTCTCTCGTGCACCACGTGCACACCCCAGTGGCAAGATCTTGCCTCCCCTTGATTAGTTTAAAAAGCTGTTTTGGTGATAAAATGCTATGTGATTGTGTGATTTCTTAGTTGTTTAGATAGTAAATCATCCTGTTTAAAATCTGAAATTAAAAATCTTTGCATGAGTCGATTGTTTACTGCATTTTTCCCTGTTTAAGGAGGATTCGACCCAGAAAATCCTTCTGGAAATCTGTTTCTGCGAACTAAAAAGCGTCCAGGAACAACGACGCGTTTCAAAACCGCGTCAGTTCTCCTAGACGCATTTTAGCTTCCAGAGTCTCTCTGTCGTTTACATCTGTTTCTGTGAAATAATTAACTTCTGTGTTGAATAGCGTCGACCATCATCGACGCTATTCAGGCAGTTTTTAGTTATTTTCCAGGTTTTCTCTGCTGTTTGCATCTGTTCTCTGCGAAAGAATTAAGTTCTGTTCTGAATAGCGTCGACTATCATCGACGCGATTCAGACAGTTTCTTAATTATTTTTCAGTTTCCAGATTTCTGTGTTGAGTGCTAGCTACACATTACTCTATTAAGCATTAGAGGCCATCCAGGTCGCAGGGCATATGCATTGAGGTTAAAACCCTCCTTTTCTTAGGAACACATTACTCGACGTTAGCAACTCTCTCTGATTGGGTTGGTCCCTTGATCAGACTAGAGAAGTTGACGTTGAGACCTCCATAAGTCCCCAAAATCAAGGTATTCCTCCTTGATCATCGGGCTGGTTGTACCAATTGAAGTCCCGGCTAGATTCTGAAAGCGTTGTGAGAGAAAAACCTTAGAGAATAACGGTGGAAATCAAACTGAAACTAGGATCCTTCCCTGAGCGAAATTGTGGTTTAATCCAATTCAAATAACTCAACAAGGAATCCTGAAATCACGTTAAGCATCCACTTGTTTGATTAATCTCTGCACAACTTGTTTGATTAATTTTTTTGAAAAGAGAATCTAATATAATGTTGCTGCGATCAGGCAGAGATTTGAGTATGGCCCAATACGCCATTATCAACTACGAGGGAGATGCTAATGCCCCTCGTAATTCTGATTTCAACTACGAGAACGGGAGAGATGCTGATGCCTCTCGTAATTCTGTCCCCATTCCAGTTCGACATGACGGGAATGTCCGAACTCCTCTTTTTAATACGCACGATCAATATCATGATCTTCCTCCGCATGAATATGCGATTCCCAATCCTGACTTTGAGGGGGACATGAATCAGCATGATCCCTCATCCTCCGATCCTACGGATCTTGTCAATGCTCTGGGAGTTCTTGCCTCCCGACTGGACCCTCAGCAGTTCGAGGCGATCCAGTCCATCTTGAAGGGGAAGGCACCCATGCAGCCTGCCGAGCCGAATCCTGTGGCTCCCCCCGTTGTTCCTCAACAACCTCTTCCTCCTCCTCCTTATATCCAACAGGCCATGGAAGGCCTTCATCTTACCTCTCGGCCAACTGGGCCACAACTTTCTTCATCCAGGCAACCGGCTAGACCGCAGACGCCCATTTACCAAAATGCCCTCGGGCATGGCGGAAGCTCTGCCGGACCTCATCCTTATTACCCTCCTTGTCCAACGTACTCTAGGCAGCAGGCCTATCAAGTACTTCCTCCTCCTCCTCCTCCCCAGGCAGATTTAACCACGCAGACGTTACTGGCCAAGATGGAGCGCATGGACGAGCAGTTTAACAATCTTCAGAAGATGATGGGGGTTAAAGCTGTGCCGGAAATTAATTTACCGAGCCTGCCAGTGTTTCATCTGCCACCCTCTGAAATGCCAGTGTATCGAAAGTATAACGGTACTGGTAACCCCTTCACGCACCTGAAGGAGTTCATGTACGAATCCTCTTTCTGGCAGAATGATAAGAGGTCATTGGCTTTCTTGTTCATGAGATCCCTAGAGGGACCAGCCCTCGAGTGGTTCTTTTCTCTTGAACCCTCAGAAGTAGAGGATTACGGTATCGTTTCACGTAAATTTATCCAACGATACCAGGACAGAGTTGCACCCTCCTTGTCTATCACGGATCTTATTGCAGAAAAGATGAAACCGGACGAGGAGTTTGTCAGTTTTGCTGACAGGTGGCGGGGCCTGGCTGAAAAAGTGAAAGATCACTTGTCCGAATCCGAACAAGTGAAAATGTTGATTTCTAACGCCACTCCCCAGTTCAAGCTAGTCCTCTCCTTGAACAACTTGACGAACATGGCAGAGCTCTATGAAAGGGCACGGTACTGCCAGAATGCTTTCAAGGACGCTACATTCTCTAGCGTCTTTGATCCTCATAGACCTAACAGGCCTCCACCTCGGAAGCCTGCAGTGCCAAATTCTCCTAGCTCAGGTCCAACTACTGAGGGCACGCTCTCTCACGAGCAGGTCAGTACTATGAACAATAACTCGCCCCAGTTTGTGAGGAATCAGCAGTACCAGAGGCCACCACAGCCGAGCCAGCAGGGGTACAGGCAGCAGCAGAACCCCCATTACCAACAGCAGTACCAGCGGCCCCAGCAGCCGAATCAGAACCAGTTACAGCAACAGCCGCAACGGCAACAGCAGTATCAGCAGCCCCCTCAACAGCAGTATCAGCAGCCACATCAGCAGCAACAGCAACAGCCACAGTACCAGCCGCGTGCACCGCTGGCGTATCACAATGTCCCTCCTCTTGGTGACTACAACCAACAAAGGAGACCTCCAGGCCCGAAAAGGGCAGAGTACCCGGCCCTCCCAGAATCCTTGACGGATATTTTCAGCGCTTTAATGGCAGCCAATGCCTTAGCTTTGCCGAGAGAGAAGGCCGTCTGGCCTCAAAATGCCGATACGTCTAGGTATTGCTATTTCCACAGACAACCTGGGCATACCATTGACACCTGCTTCCAATTCAGAGATTATATCCATGATCTCAATGAGCAGGGCGGCATTGACTGGGAGGAAATGAAGAAGTATATAACAGCCCTGAAGGCGAGAAGACTGCAGCAGCAGCAGCAGCAAGCAAGACCACCGGCACAGGCAGTAGCACCACCCAACATGGGTATAGTGCAGAATCCACTCCCGGAGCATCAGAACCAAAACCAGGTTGCTCCCATCCTGACGAACAGCCAGTCTGAGGCTGGTCGTGGGCAGCAGTGGAGAGTAGAGGACTCTTCCTCTCTTTGTTCAACGGGTCACGTTCAAAGTACCGCAGAGCGACCACCACGCCGCACCATCCACATACCAAGGCCACAACCCATTACCATTACCCCCATACCCACACCTACATATCACTCACCCACGCCCAATAACCCATTACCGCTACCCACCTTCCTAAGACCCATTACGCCCCGCACTCCTACGCCTCCATCATATAACCCCCCACAAACCAATAACGCACCCCTTCTACCATCTAGGCCACTATTACGCGTACCATTTCCTACTTCACCCGCTACCACTACCACCTATCCAGATATGCCCTTACCATCTAGACCGCTATTACGCGTACCATTCCCCACTTCGCCAACCACTTACCCATCCACCATCCAACCCTCTAGGCCTTTAATCCGCACCGCGCCATCACCATCTAACCCTGCGCCATCACCTACCTACCAACCCTCTGCGCCATCCGCACCATCCGACTCTGCGGTACTTAAAGTGTCACCCGGATCCTCCACGGATGAAGAACACGCACTCCGGAGTGGAAGGATTTTCAACAAGGTCTTTCCTCAGTCCACGGTTAGAGACGGCCCATCACAGCCGACTGAGGAAGCCCACAATGAAGAGAGTGCACCAGGCACTCAATACGACCTGTTGAAACACCTGGATCGGACACCGGCACGGATCACTATACTCGAACTGATCAAAAGATCTAAGAGTCACCAAGAAGCTTTGATGGAATATCTGCAGAAGGTGATGGTCAATGAAGACGTGCCGGTAGAGAAGATTGCAGCACTACTAGTTCCTCAGGGGGATCAGCCCTCAATAACATTTCATACATCGGAACTAGCACCGCCGGCAGCCAGAAGCATGGCTCTGAGTATCACGGTCAACATCTGTAAGAAGGCCGTGGATGCATGCCTGGTCGACACAGGGGCTTCGATCAATGTTCTACCTCCGAAGACCCTGGAGCTATGCGGTGTGCCCAAAGAGAAATGGTTGCCCAGCCCCATATCAGTAACAGCATATGACAATTCTACCCGTTCTCCTCTGGGAATGGTCTATTTAAAGGTGGAGCTGGGCCCTGTAAGTCATGCGGAGGTTGAATTTCACATCTTGGAAATCGACCCTTCCATAAATGTCATTTTAGGTCGTCCTTATATTAAATCTCTTGAGGCGATTCCTTCTACGAATCATCAATGCCTCAAATTTCCTTACAAAGGACGAATAATTAAAGTAACGAGCATGCCGATCCTTGCTGCTGCTCATTCATTGAACATCAAATCTGCTGTTTTACCTGGCCGGCAACCTTTTCTGTCGGTATTACAGGTCTACCGCCCAGTGGCTGATCCTCTGAAAGCCGCCACTATTTCTCCATATCCGTTAGATGCTATCAAGAGGGGGAAGTGCATGAGTACCCCAGGATGGAGGATTATGATGAAGAACGGCTACAAGCCTGGGAAAGGTCTGGGCACTCAGTTGCAAGGCAGGACCACTCCTGTCAGAAATCATCGAGCAGCACCTGGAAGTGGTCTGGGCTATAGGCCAATAAAACTGAAACAAGATCTGGTTCAGAAAGCAGAGATCGAACAAGGCCCGAAAATCTGGGAGGCAATGTCTACACCACTCAAAGAAGGCCGAGATCCCCTAACATGGACCCTATGTACACACTTTGTAAAAGGGCCCATACTTAGCTATGACAATACGGTGGTCATTACTTCCTGTTTTGACTTCCATGATATTTATGGAAGGGACTTGGCCAGACATTGCTCTGAACTGCTTACGTACCAATCCTTGGAGGCTCTGCAGCCTATGAAAAGGAGGAAATTTGATGACCCTGAATGTGAATGGTACAGGTGGTTCGACCTGAGGGACCTTTATATTGCACTGAACAGACTATTTCTGGATCCTGCAGAACTTAAGTGGCCGCCACAGATTGATGAATTGATTGAAAGCCCTGGTGCTATATTTGACAAGCGGATACTGCTGTCCGAAGAAACCGATGAAGGGGAGCCAGATGACCCATATCAAGCTGGTTATACAACAGATCTGCTCTGGAGGGGGACATATCCTTCACATGTCTTCATGCTCCATACTCTTTTCCGTACACTGCTCTTGACCCCGACTTGGTCGCGGGTCATAACTGAAGATATTCCACGGGCTCCGCCCGTCATGATTACTCTGTCCCCTCGGGACATTATACCTCAACCTCCTCTCGACCTAGAGAGGTTGTATGATCTGATCTGGGACATATTACTATATGATCCCCCTAATCCTCTGGCCTTGGTGCCACTTCCTCCGTCTGATTCTCCTCCCATTTGTATTCACTCCTGCTTTATGTTTAATTCTTTCATTTTCCAAAAAAAAAACGCCAATTTGGCAACAAATTCTTCCCAAATCCTCATTGAGGAAACATCTTACTTGTCCGATTGCACCCCATCGCGCGGGTCCTTCGGTCAAGATTCTCTTCTAGATTTACTCTGCCCCTCCCCTCGGGAGGATTCTCTTGTATTTCCACTTGTATCGCAGGATTTTCTTCCTGCTTCGTCTTCGTTAGGTTATGATAGTGAAGTTAGGCAGTCTAGTCAGGTTAGTCAGTTTAGGAAGTCTAGGAAGCCTAAGGGTAGGCAAATTCCAGATAGATACCTCCAGGACTTAGCTGATAAGTGCTCTTCTTGCTCTTTGATCCCTCAGCTTTTAGAAAATCCAATTCAGATGCCAGAAGATTGCATGGACGATGAGTCAGTCAATGATGGGTACGGGGTATATGAATTAGTACATGAAAAGGACCCCATTGTTGAAGAAGAAGATGACGAGGACGCGGCTGAGGCATATGCCAGTGGAGTGAAGAGATTTGATGAACCTTCAGCTGCCGTAGAAGAGCCCACCAAAGAAATTAATTTAGGGACTGAAGACGAACCTAAGGTTGTCCTCGTCAGTAAAAATCTTTCTACAGAGGACGAGAAAGCAATGGTACGAGTACTCAAGGACTATAAGGACACTTTCGCCTGGAGTTATGAAGATATGCCGGGGTTAGACTCATCTTTAGTTGAACACAGATTGACATTAAAGGAAGGAGCTAGCCCTGTCAAGCAAAAATTAAGGTGATTCCACCCACAAATGGCTTTAAAGATGAAGGAAGAGGTCGATAAGTTGCATAAAGCCAAATTTATTAGAGTTGTCCTCTATCCACAATGGGTGGCTAACATAGTCCCGGTTATGAAGAAGGACGGGAAGGTCAGAATTTGCATTGACTTTCGCGATTTGAACCGGGCGTGTCCTAAAGATGATTTTCCATTGCCTCATATTGATGTACTCATCGATAATACCGCTGGCTATGAGACGTTATCATTTATGGATAGATTTTCAGGATATAATCAAATTAAGCTGGCAGAAGAGGATCAAGAGAAAACATCATTCACTACACCTTGGGGAACATACTGTTATGTTGTCATGCCATTTGGGTTAAAGAATGCTGGAGCCACCTATCAGAGGGCTATGATGGCAATATTTCATGACATGATGCACATAGATCTGGAAGTGTATGTGGATGACTTATTGGTTAAATCTAAAACAAAGGCTGAGCATGCTAAAGTTTTGGCAAGGGTGTTAGAGAGATCGAGAGAATATCAGTTAAAGATGAACCCCAAGAAATGTGTATTCGGGGTATCTTCAGGAAAATTGCTTGGATTCATTGTCAGTAAACGGGGAATTGAGATCGATCCTAACAAGGCGAAGGCTATTAGAGAAATGCCACCTCCTAAAAACTTGAAAGAGTTGAGAGGATTAATCGGGAGGTTGCAATTTATTCGCCGTTTTGTCTCCCAGCACTCACAAAGGTGTAAGCCGTTTTACGAGCTTACCAAGCCGGGAGTCAAATTCGATTGGGACGATAAGTGTCAGGAGGCGTTTGATGGATTAAAGAACTATTTAGCAAGTCCTCCTGTTTTGAGACCACCATCTCCAGGCAAATCATTGATACTTTACATTTCAGTCCTGGATGATGCTGTGGGGGCTGTCTTAGCACAAGAGGATGAAGAAGGAAAAGAGAGGGCAGCCTACTATCTCTCTAAACTTCTCAACCCCGCTGAACAGAGATATACGGCGATAGAGAAAACATGTGCAGCATTGGTTTGGGTTGTGCAGAAACTGAAGCATTATTTTCTGGCCCATGAAGTTCATCTCATCGCTAGGATGAATCCGATTAAATTCCTTCTGGAGAAATCTGTTCTTACTGATAGGTTAGCGCGATGGCAAAGCTTTCTATCTCAATTCGATATCATCTACATTCAGCAGAAAGCGATCAAGGGCTATGCCATAGCAGAACATCTTGCTCATCATCCCCTTCCTCGATTTGATCCAGTACGATCAGAGTTTCCGGATGAGGAACTGATGTCCGTAAATCAAATCAGAGATGATATGTGGACTCTGCATTTTGACGGAGCTCTGAATTCTCATGGAAAAGGGATCGGTATCGTTCTGTTATCACCTGAAGGTATCACCATTCCACAAGCCTTTCAGCTTGATTTTCCAGTTACAAACAATATAGCTGAATACGAGGCACTTCTTGCTGGCCTCGAGGCTGCTCATTTCCATGGTGCTACCAAACTCAGGATTGTGGGTGATAGCCAACTGATTCTTCGCCAAGTGTTGACCAAGTATCGAACTCTCGATCCCAAACTCAAGCCTTATCAAGAGCTGACTTCTGCTTACTCAAAGCTTTTCACGAAATTGATCTTTGTCCATGTCCCTAGGAATCAGAACATCTTAGCTGACGCTCTAGCTTCACTTGCATCTTCTCTTGATTTTCCAATCAGCAAACAATCTGAATCAATTATAGTTCATAGGCGTCTTTCACCCGCCGTGAAAGATCCTTCATTCCTTAGAACTAAGGAGAAGTTGCTGAAGAAAGTCAGAGACGGAGATATCATTGAGAAAAGAGAAATCATGTTAATGGAGCTGTTAGAAGAGATGGATGATGAACAGAAGCCATGGTATTATGAAATTGCAAAATATTGTGAAGATCAATCGTATCCTGAAGAAGCTACAACTGAGGAGAAAAGAGCTATCAGGAGAGTTTCTCAAAGATACACCCTAGTTGGGGGATCATTATATAAGAGAGGTTTTGATGGAGTTCTTCTGAGATGTCTAGACGAAGATGAGCTTTGGAAGGTTATGGAAGGAGCTCATAGTAGAGTTTGTGGTGGTCATGTCAATGGACAGATGTTAGCAAAGAAGATCCTTAGACAAGGATTTTATTGGCCAACCATGGAAGAAGACTGCGTAGGATTTGTCCGTAGGTGTGCTAAGTGTCAACTTCATGCCGACAAAATTCATTCTCCTGCATCTTCACTCCATCCTGTTTCTTCCCCATGGCCTTTCTCCATGTGGGCTTTCGACATCATTGGACCTCTTGGTAATCCAGATTCCGGCATCAAGCAAAAATCTTTCATTCTCACGGCAACGGAATACTTCACCAAGTGGGCAGAAGCTGAAGCATACGTGGAGATCAAAGCATCAACCGTCTGCAAGTTCATCATGAAGAACATCATCACCCGATTCGGAATTCCAAGCACCATCGTCACCGACAACGGACCGCAGTTCGTGTCACAAGAACTGAAGGATCTCTGTAACAGGTATAAAATTGCATTGCATCATTCGTCTCCTTATTATCCGCAAGGCAATGGCCAAGCAGAGGCAACAAATAAGACTTTGATAAAAATCATCAAAAAGACGTGTAAATCTAATAAATTCTCAGATTGGCCAGAAAAATTGGTTGAGGCTTTATGGGCCTACCGAACTTCAATCCGCACGCCTACTGGGCAAACTCCTTATTCCTTAACATTTGGAATGGAGGCGGTAGTTCCATATGAGATCCTCATACCGTCATTAAGAGTACAATTGAATAAGGAATTTTCCATTGATGAACATCGTTCAGCACTCCTTGCTCAATTGGAACTCTTAGACGAGAAAAGATGGTCAGCTGCTAATCATGCAAAAGTTTATCAAAATAGACTAGCACGTTTTTATCAAAAGAAAGTCATTGAACGTAAGTTCAAAGTCGGTGAAATGGTTGTCAAAAGAATTTTTATAAAACCTGGTGGTCCGCGTTCTAAGCTCCAACCCAACTGGGAAGGACCTTATGTTGTATCGCACGCTTTTCCTGGTAATGCTTATCGTCTTGTTAATGCAGAAGGAGAAGAGCTAAAACATCCCTGGAATGGTTTACATCTTAAGAAATACTACCCTTAGGTTAAAGAGTCGATCAGTATGGTACAAAGACCAGTGGAATCAGAAAATTTATAAATTCAAATTTCCTTATCAGTCTGAATAACTTAATTTCAAGCCCATTATTGCACACACTGACACGTTTGATTCGTGAGTAACAGGAGATGACAAGTCCTAAAGAATATCGAAAGCTTGACCGAAAGTGTAAAGTACAAATCATTCTTTTGAAACAAAATTCTGTTTTATGCTTGGCCCATGATGTCGGAACGAGGCTTAGAATAGACTACCAAGAATACCCGCCATCTTAGTAGGAGGCCGTCATAAAAAAAAGGGGGAGATCCGTCCCGAAATAGAAAGAAAAAAAAGGGAAAAGGCAAAAGCCAAATGTCAAATCAAGAAGGCCATTACATTACAAACGTTACATGAAGGCCATGAAATGAAATAAAAGGGAACGCAAGGTCGATAAATACCCCGGAAAGAAATGACCGAACCCCAACGGATATTAGGGTAGGAAAGGGACATCTTTTTAAGTCTCCGAAACCTTCTCATGGGCTTTCTAAACTTATTCATCTTTTCTTTCTAAAGAGATGTACTCCAAACTTAAGGAATGGTTTAGATTGACTAAGGGTCAAATCATCAAATGGGATCACGAATGGAAACACAAGTTTAAACACGATGGGTTTAAGTTAAGTTGTTAAAGAATAATTTGGAAATGAAGTTAATAAATGAATATGATCTTTTGATCTAAGTACCATGCTGATCTTTTTAGTCAAAATTCAAAAAAAAATACATATGTTTCAAAATTCAAAAAAAAAATACATGTTTCAAAATTCAAAAAAAAAATACATATGTTTAAAAATTCAAAAAAAAAATACATATGTCAAAATTCAAAAAAAAGCATATATTTCAAAACCCCAAACAAAAATGAATATTTCAAAACAACAAAAAAATATTTCGATTAGCATCTGATTGTTGCATTTAGTATGTTTCATCCCTTTTATTTTCAGCGAGCATCTGTTTGCTTGTATGTTGCATCTTTGCTTGAGTTTGATTATTCTCATTACCTTTGTTAATAAAGGCTATGCCCCTTGACTATTTATTGAAGAAAAGATTGATTGACCATTTATTTGGTCAAGCAAGGGGCTAAGCCTAAATAGATATTTAACCTGTTTGTTAAGTGTGTACAGGATGCAAGATAAATACAGGAACACAAGATTGGAGCCAAAAGTTTCATGTATATTATCAAAAGGCGTTTTTGTACATGATACATGAAGAAGAAGATACATGAGCCTTCAAGGCTGACTCTCCCCTCCGCCCTCGTCCAACTGGCTCTGGGCCTCGTCAGGTGCATCCGGTGCTGGCCCTCGGCTAGGAGGTGGAGGTGGCCCCATCGCGCTCGGACCCGCCTGACCGGAAGACGCGGCAGCACTGGCGGTGAAGGCACTGGTCAGACCGCGCTCTTGTGCACGCTGTCGACCACGCCTGTACCTCTCTTCCACACTCCGGCGCTCATGCTCCGCGATGCCAAGCTGGACCCGAAGAGCGGATATCTCAGCATCCATCTTCTGCCGCTCCTGCCTTTCCCGCTCTCGCTCCTCGTTGATGACTTCCAGGCGAGTCTGGAGGCGCCCAAGATCTCCAGCCGAAAGTCGGGCCACCTGCTCCTCTAGAGCCCGGATCCGTTCTGCATCAGCCTCTGCCCGAGTCGCTGCAGCACGGGCATGCTCTGTCTCCGCTTCAGCCCTCTGAAGGGCTTCCTGAAGTTCAGCAACCTGCAAAGGAAGATTTCGTTAGTCCAAGGCAATCAAGCAAGTAATCAATTCCAGAATTCAAAAATTGAAGAACTTACCTGAGCAGCACGGTCCTCCTCTGCTAGAGAAGCCCGGTGGATGGCGGAGGCGAGCTGACTCTGGAGGGCAGCCATAGCAGCGTCACGAGTGGATGAGGAAGATGAAGCTCCATGGGTAGGGGGCGCCGCCTGGGTATAGACGGCTCGCTGCACCGGAAAGACAACTATCAGTGGTTAATTGCCAAAACAATTAATTATTTAAAACATGCATTCATATTCATTCATACATACCAGGTCATACAGTTCTTTCTGAACTTGTTCGAGCTGGGCCTCCGCATCATGTAGGCGGGCCCGGAGGTCGACAATGACCGCATCACGCGCATCCTGCATGTCATACATACATTCATTCACAAATATAAATCAAGATAATAATAAAATTAAAGAAGCATGAATGCATACTTACATCGAGTGGTCGGAGGAGCCGAAGCTGATCGGCGTAGTGGGCCCGGTACTGCTGGAGGTAGGCCTCGCTACTCACCGCCCGTGACTCCACCCGTACGCCCCGACGGTGCCAGTCCTCGTATTGCTCCGGGAACTTGGCACGCCAATCGGTGAGGGCTTGCTTCCCCCTCATGCTCCTTCCGACGCCCTCCGGGACCTCCTCGTCAATCCATTCCTGGTGGAGGCACAGGGTCCTCATCACTAGTCGGAGGCGAAGGAGCTCGATCTCGTTGAGGCAATGCACCCACATTTGCCTCCCAAACCGCCTCCTGCCAGCCGTCACCCATGGCTGACCCTCTTCATTCATGCCCAAGTATGGGCGCCATATCACCTGCATATAGGTTAGATGCATTCATAAATAACTTGTGTTTAATAAAAAAGATTGCATTTAATGAAATTGAACAGGTTAAAAGTTTACCAGGAGTTCTGGATAATCCAGAAACTGACGGCGGAGGGCCGTCAGCTGGTGATGCTGTGGAGCCGTGTCCACAATCGGCTGCCAACGGCAGGCGAAAGGGACGGCGTTCGGACGGATGATCCTCGCTCTGCCGAGCGGAAAGTAGTAGTAGCTCCACACCTGCATTTATGAACATATAGGTTAGAAAAAGCATCATATCAGATTGCACTGCATATAACAAATAATTAAACACTTTAATACCTGAAGAAATGGTGAGAAGCCACTGATAGTAGTCTCACGGTCCGGCGTGACCGCGGATAGATCGGCAAAGAGGTGAGCCAGAAGGGCTGCACCCCAGGCATACTCCCCTAGGCTACCTAGGTCATCTAACAAATAAAGAAATCTACAGTGGATATGGTCGCCTTCGTACCGAAGAGCAACCTACCGAAGAAGAAAACTAAGAAAACTCTAAGCTGTCTATCTGCCTCCTCTACCTGATCAGGAACACTACAATAGACTGAGGAGGACGACTCGGCTAGTCTATCCCTGAACTCCTCCCAGGTCTCGTCAGACCGACGCCGGGGTTCATCTAGACCTAGTGCTGCCTCTACTTCTACCCTAGGGACCATCCTAGACTCCCTACCTATGCTGGATACCTCTATTCCTAGTAATGCTTCAGCCAATCCCTGATAGTTGGGGTAGGTCACCCCGCTCACAGGTCGGCCCTCTACCCTGAGGCCAGTAATCCTGGCCACATCCTCTAGGGAGGGGACCATATGCCCCCACGGCATCAGGAAAGCACGGCTTTCCGCATGCCATCTCTCTCTCAAGGCCTGCAGCAGGACTAGATCAAGCCAAAATGGCTCGATGTCCAGTACCTCACCGAATCCCATCTGACGCAGGCGCGCCTTCTGGAAATCCGGGAGCCCCCTATAGGCCCCTATTACTAAGTCCCAACTGATCCTAGCCCTCATCACTCCCTGCAAATAAAAACACAAAAATAAGGGTCAGTAATTAATAAAAACAGAAAAAATCAGTTCTGTTTTGAAAGGCGTCAGCACACATGGACGTCTTTTAAAACACGTCAACATGACTTGACGCAATTCAAGATTTTTACTCCTATTTAAAAAAATCCGGAATTTATATTGAAAGACGTCGACCCATGGCGACGCCTTTTGAATGGCGTCACCTGGTCTAGACGCCTTTCAAGCCCAGATTTCGAGTTCTTTCAAGAATCCCGTTCTTCCTCTTTTCTTCATACAACCACACCCACAGGGAGCTTACCGTGTGGAGGTCGCCCTCCTCTTCTTCTTCCACCGCTATGGGTGCCGGTGGAGGGAGTTCTTCCTCCAAGAACGCCGCCGCCTCCGCAAGAGCCGCCGGGACCTCCTCGGGAGCTTCTTCTTGCCTCCACCTCCTCTTGGCTAGGGTCTTAGTCTTCCCGGAACCTTCACCGCGTTCCATGGCTTGAGAAGAGGGAGATTCGAGAGAGAGATCGCCGGAGTTCGAATCGCCGCCGGTGAGGGAAGAGAGAGTTTTTGGAAAAGTGAGGAAGAAGGGGGGCCTTCGCGGGTCTGTTAACGAAGGGCTGAAAGGCGTCTACTCAGGATGACGCGTTTTAGGGCGCAAAAGTTGAGGCGGCACTGACAGAGGTTTGAATTTGACTGAAAGGCGTCCACCTACGTAGTCGCGTTTCACTATTTTTGTCAGAACCGTACAGAGGAAAATCATTAAAGGCGTCTTACTGTGTTGACGCATTTCAGAGAATTAATCATGGAATTAATGACAGAATCCTGGAAAAAGTAGGAGAGAGATTTTAAAGGCGTCGTTATGTAAAGACGCGGTTTAATGTTTAAATCGGGTTTTTTGAGGAATTAATTGAATTTCTGGAAAAGAATTATGGTTTAAAGGCGTCAGGTTGGGCAGACGCGTTTTAACTTTTTGCATTGAATTTATTATTGAAAAGCGTCTTTCTGACTGGACGCGTTTTACATTAAACAGAACCCGAACTGTTGAATTTTCAGGAAAAATCAAGTTTTCTAAAGGAAAAATCATGTGCACTTCATAGAAAGTTGAGGAAAGGTTTTGAGGCATAAAAAAAATTTCTTTATTCAATGAAATTCTTTATTACATCATGAATAAAAGAAAGGGGACATTCAAGGAAGGATTTCATGAAGACCTTTAAGATATGGAAATTTCAATCCTTTATCTCTATCCTTAGAGGATCTTACACGGTAACTGAAGCCAAGGTTCCATAAAGTGGTAATGATTTGTACGGCTTCATAGTCTTCGTCAGATTCCAAGTCACGTTTCTTGATCGGAAGTGTGGGAGAGAACTCGGGGAATTCACGACGGCCCAAGCTAAGTTGAGTAAGGCACCGATGTGGATTGTACAGCACGAATTCGGTGGCTCCGATCAACTTAAGGTCTGCTCCTGCTGCACGACGCACCCACACAGGTTTTCCAACCAGAGCAAGTGGAGACGAGTCGAATATGTCGGACGTCATGAGCTTTAAATACTCTCTCCAATCGGCTCGGGTCTTGAGTTTTGGAACTTTGTTAACCATATACTCATTGAACTTTACAACATTAGCTATGCAATGAATCGGGCTATTCAAGTAAATCTGAGATGGATTCAGAGGCCTTTTCTTGCTGTGCTCAAATTTGAAGTGAAGTTCAACCCATAAGGCGAAGAGTAGCATGCATCCATAAGGAGGACGGCCCACAGACGCTGCAGAAAGCCCACTATAAAGATATGCTAAGAGTGCAGTGCTAATGGATTTACCTTCGAAGATTGCGCATATAGCACTAACTTGGTCATCTTCTAAGATGTTATCCTGCGCAGAAAAGAATAAAGCACCGACTAGGCATGTAACTAAGGCTTTTGTTACATCCTCCGCTTCATCCTCTCTTAGATCATCAATTTCGTACAGCGTCCACTCGGCTAGCTTGGTGAGATTGATCCCCTTTTTAGTGAGACATCCTTTGGCTTCTGAAGGATCTTTCATAATAGATGTCAACAATTGTTGACCGGTGATTCTCTCCTTCATCAAAGCTATCTTTTCTTTGTTCTCTTTGGTCTTTGGGAGACCCAAAAGAAGCTCCGCCTCCTCTAAAAGAATCGTGCACTCGAAATCTTGGAAGAAGAACGTATGAGTTTGGGGATGCCACCACTCGATCAAGGCGCCCATAGCCGCCCAATCCGCGTTCGCGCTCTTGTAATGCTTGGCAAGCACTACAAGACCTTGAAGATTCCACTTGGATATGAATACTTGCATGGAAAGCTTGATGCTTTTTGCAAGTTTACGGATCCAAGGTAAGGAGGTGAACTTCCTTGGGCCAGGAAACATGGGATAGTTCTGAAAATCAAAAGAAAAGACGAAGAACATGATGAAGAACTTAATGAAGAACATGAACAGAATTGAAAAAGAAGTTGATTGGACTTACTTGGAGATTGGGATTTCTTCCATTAAGATGATTCTCCACATCAGAAAAGCTCTCCAAGGACATCTTCATCTTCTTAGAACTCA
The DNA here is from genome assembly GCA_030544215.1 of Zantedeschia hybrid cultivar. NCBI lineage: Eukaryota > Viridiplantae > Streptophyta > Magnoliopsida > Alismatales > Araceae > Zantedeschia > Zantedeschia hybrid cultivar. Next base: position 16,662,305 of record JARZZO010000003.1, read on the forward strand.
TACTCCCTTTTTCGGAGTTCCTCCTCCTTGAAGCTAGAAAACCTAAAAAACCTTGGAACTTTGAAGAAACCTTGAAGAAAACTCTACTTTTGATCTTTAGATTGTAGTGGGATTGCTTGGGAACAACCTAAGGGTGTTTATATAGACCACATTGCGATCCTAGGAAGACTTTTCCGGATTGGAAAAGGGGTGTGCATTGATAGAGTTGGAATTCGAATAGAGAACAGCCAGAAACCTGTTTCTGTGAGTGAAAGGCGTCGAGGAGAACTGACGCGTTGCAACGTTGAATGGCGTCTTCGCGACATGACGCTTTTCAGCCTTTCTATGATTTACCCAAAATTCTGTGATTTATCTGAAATTCTGTTTAAATTGAATATTTGTTTGGAATTATTAATAATTTTGATTGCAGGAAATTCAAGAAAAATTGAGTAAAACTGAAATATCAAGAAGATCCCACTGTGGGAGTCAAGAAGTCTCGACCGTGGCTAAAAAGACGGTTATTTCTACCCCTGTATTATTTCATGTAATTATTTTGCATTCGCATTACTATATGATAAATATTTATTAGAGTATATCAAGGACCTTGTGGTTTTGATGAAACTGGAATTTGAGTTCCCCTACAACAAAAACAGTGATAATTCCAGAGGAGTCTTAATCGCATGGATAGGCCGTTGGATTGTTAATTAGTGAGGACGATGGTTCCACTTTTGTGAAACGGTGCGTGGATAAACGAGCTTCGGCTTAGCACTGAATTACAAGAATTGGTATCTTGACTCATTAATGACAATTTAACAATATTATCCTTGATTAATTTATATTTTATTTGACTTTATATTTTTCTTTTAGCCCAGCATGCATCATGTAGGACTTTGAAATCATTGTGATAAGGATTAATTATTGATTAAGTTTTAGACCATTAATCAAATAACTCAAAACATGATATGAAATATTCCATTCTGAATTGAGTATCTTGATTATCTTTGAGGTTCGCTTGAAGATATCTTTGGAATTCTATCCTTGATTGGATTCTTTATCCAATATTCTTGTTTTCTTTTAAGATCCATCATGGCTGCAGCACGTCCACATTGGCTGGCAAACGCTCCCCATGATGAAACCTGCAGTGTCTATGACCTGGGGTACTTCCCACTCCGAGGAGGTTGATCGACCTTATTTTATTTCCTTGTCTACCTCATCCAGACAGGATTGATTCCATTGATTTCATTAAGCTATCTTCATTGATGATTTCGAGAAAAATTCCAATCATGTGATGTTAAGAGCGTGTCTCATCACACCTTGGCATCACCTTTTCAGTACATTCCATTTCATTTCACTCCCTTGCAAAGACGATGCTAAGGTGAGGCAGCTGTAGACACGCTAATTTTGACGTCATTTTGAGTAAATTTCATATCATATAATAATGCCTCAGAATGGTCTGATAATTAATCATTAATTAATTTTTATTGATATTTTTAAGTGTCGGGTTTAACAGACATATTTAAGTTAATCAATTGAATTGATTTTAACTCAAATTTCAGTTAAAATATGAAAAATTCTAAAAGGCGTCGACCCATGTGGACGCTATTTAGAGTTTATTCCTATTTTAGCGTTTAAATTTGAATTTTAATTGATTTATTAACTAAAAGGCGTCTGTAAGGTTAGACGCGTTTTAGGTTTCCTAAGCTGTTTTAACTTCTCTTCCGGATGTTTATCCTTATCTTAATTAGAGTAAAAGACGTCTACTAAGGTGGACGCGTTTTAGCTAATAAAGATAAAGATAAGTTTTCCCGGATATTTATCCTTATCTTAATTTAATCTGAAAGGCGTCAGCCAAGGTGGACGCATTTTAGATAATTACAGATAAAGATGAATTAATCAATAATTATCTGTCGGTTAATATAGATAAATCATAGATTTTTCTATGTTAATCGCGAACGCAGAAAATGCCTATAAATACCTTGCCTATCAAGGAGTTAAAAAAAAAAAAAAAAAAAAAGAGAGAGAATTATTGAGCCTCAGCGTTATAGCGATTTGGAGATCGAAGCAACCACGCCGGAGCGCTGCCATTTCCAGAAGTCGGCATCCTTCTTCAAGATCTTCATCTCTTCAAAGCTTCAACCAACTGGACTGGGCATAAGTTTTTCATATTAGAATTTCATTTTCATTCATTAGTTTCATTCTCTCATACTCACTGCATGCAACACACACCACATCATCAATTTTCCAAAACCCATCTGTTCTAAAGGGGTTTCAAAGTCATTTAAAACAAGTGAGTTGCTGTTTAAGTATGTTTCTAATCATGGTTAGCTTTGATATTATTTCTATTTAGATTCTCATCAATATTTCTTCTTTATTGTTTCTGTTTCTCTATCTCTGCTGCATTCAACAACAACAACAAGAAATCAAAAAGAGGGAAATCAAGCACAAAGCCAGGAGAACTTCTGGACGATCCTCAACATTCAACAGCAAGAACAAAAGAACAAGAAGAGGCTCTCTTTCTTCAGCCGGCTGAAGGAGGGGAACCAAGGATTCATTCTTCCGCGTTTAAACAGGTAGGCGATCAAACTCTTTTGAAGCTTTTTAGTTAAAAGTTTCTGGCGATCACAAGCACCTTAGTTGCATTTTTTTAATAGGTTAATTTACCCTAAACAACATAGTTTATCACATTAATCACACGAGCAATTTTCAGCACCTACAGTTGCCTGAGAAGATCCTTTTGTGATCCAGTCCACCTTTATCTTAGAACCTCAGGGATACCTAACTTTTTTGTGCTTCTCTATCATGTGGCAGTTATGAAAGGATAGATGTAAGGTGATTTTTTAGAATAAAAGATCATCTCAGTCTTATAGTTGTTAAGAGGGTATCTGGGATTGGTAAGCATGGGGTTATCCATCCAACAGTGTGCTTCCTCTGAAGATCCGATCTGCAGGCACTTGGGAACCGCCTTAGTTTGGAACCATTAAAATTAATGTGGGTGGCACTACCTCAGACTCCTCCGGTGCTGTGGGGTTTGTTGCCACTGATTGGCAAGAATCCATCTTAACATGTCAGACTATCCTTGTTCCCATTTCAAACCTGGAGGTAGTTGAAGCACTTGTCTTTCAAGGTGGCCTCATTATGGCCAAATCCTTACCAAGTAAGGTCACTGTTGAAGGAGATGCTCTCAACGTAGTTAAGGCTATTGCAGACAACCAACATCCGCCTTGAAAAATTGTTGAACATTGCAATATGTATCCAATATACCCCCAGAAGCTGTAACAATGTTGTTTATCGTCTAGCTAAATATGCTATAACGGCTAGTGTTCAAGCTGAGTAGGTTGCTCCTATGACCCCTCATTCTCTACCCTCTGTAACTCTTGTGAACAATGTTCTAGTGGAATGAATGGAACTATGCTCCCACGTTTGATGACTAAAAAAACAAATTAGGCGAGTTGTCTTGGGCTATGCTGGAGCATGAGGTGGGTTTGGATCTTGAATTTTAAGGCTTGAGCTTAGTTCAGGTTCAAAATTTTTTTGTTGAGCCAAGCTTGAACTGATTAAAGCTCGGGCTTGGCTCAGCTCGATGCTAGTCCTAAAAGAAAAACACACCAGTAGTTGTCTAACTATTAGACTATGGCAGAAAACACAACTTACTTTAGATATTATGGGTAGATAATGAATTTCTTTACCTAAAATTAACCTTATATGATAATATTTAAATTTAAAATATATGATTATTTTAAACTCAGTATAAAGCATAACATATATATGTATACACATTAACTTTGTTAATATTCAAAAATTTCTATTCGAATCCCTCCTGGTCGGATGGTTAATTTGTATACTTGGGTATTAGGAGCCGTTGGTATGTCCTAACATGTTATAAAACATTGTAAAAGTATGGTAAAATGATACATATACATATATATATATATATATATATATATATATATATATATATATATATATATATATATATATATATATCATTAACCCATTTGATATTTTTTAGCTAGTCTTATTTTTCATTCCAATTAGAGTTTAAATTAAAGACTTTATATTTGTCAATTTTAAATTAATAATTTCATAATTGATATTTATAATATTTTACATCAAATGAAAAGACCTTTTGGTTAAAAGGTTGGATTGAAATTATTTTGTTTTAAAAAATCTTAGCTTTGATTAAGACTTTAGTAATTAAAATTTGTTATCCAAGTATTTCAAGATGTGATGATAAATATAATAAATGTTTAGGAAGTTCCTTACATATAAGGTTTTATAAGGGACTTTTCACATGTACTGTTTTCTTTTCTGTGGACGTATTTTAAAAAGTTAGAATCTCAGTCAAACATTTTTTTGGCAAGTAACGTTTGCTGTAACGCCCCCCTAATTGCAATGAGACATTATAGTGGGCAAAATGTTTTTTTGAATTTTTTTTATGTGGGAGCCGATACGTCTTACCTATTTGTATAGGATAATGTCTGATCAAACAATCCAAAAAAAATTTAAAAATAAAAGATTGAAGCTAAAAAAATCTTTAATGAGTTGAACCCAATAATAACTTTTAATTTTTCAAAATTTTTTGAACCGTGTGATTGAGCATTGTATTATAAGGACAAGTAAGACATGTTGGTCTAACTTAAAATAAATTCAAAAAACAAGTTTACCCACTGCAAGCATCACTCTTTTTTGGCTGATGTTTCTACTGCGTCCTTGCATTAACCTTCTTTTAACACTGTATCAACGCTGTTTTCTGAGTGTGGTTAGTGCTTCCACGATCATGTATGTAGCGCTCGAATCCAACGGTTAAGGGTTCAACTGCTGGGAAATCTCATGTGGTCGAACCTACAATATTAGTCATCTATATTAAATAATAAGTTTATTATAAATCCATAAGCATTTTCTTACGATACATTTAAACACGACCTAAAATTAGTGGTGCCTTTCTAGCAATCCACCAGGAGGGCCGAACAGAAAGTCTCCTCTTGTGTCAGAAAGTTTCTTCGTTTGTGCCTTTCTTGCACTAGGAGTCTAGAAGATTCCACGTATGATTTTACTGCTTTTGTGAACTGTACATTAAATCCATTTTGACCTAATTGTCATGTAGTTCGTTGGTTTTTAAATTTGAAGAGTAATATTTGCTGTATTGACCTCAATATTATATTGATGGTTAGTACATTAGAATAAAAAAATTATTTTTTTAATTTTTTTAGGTCAACGTTGAGGTGTTTTACATGTTCGTACATATTGATTTCTTATTAATTTTGATCTGTTAAATTTTTTTTGCTGCTCATGAATTTAAATTTAAAATTTTCAGATTTTTTAATCGAGCCCAAAAAATTTATAACTTTTAGTTGGTTCTAACTTTTTGGCGACAAGTCGGTTGGCTTGGATGGGTCCGGACTTCGTCCGAAGGGGCGCACAGCTCGCCAAGAAAGTTCGACGCGCTCTCGACGAAACTTCCAGAAAACATGGAATCTTGACGCCTTCGGATGCTCTTTGCTTCCCAAGTGAGCTCGAAATGGACGGTTCAGATCAACTGGCGGCCGCATTTACCCCCGGACAAGGCAATCCGGCCCGACAGCTGGACCATCGGAATCCGCACCACGAAGGGGGCATCCGAATCCGAGTCCGGCATCCCCATGTGCCTGTGGAGCGTGCACGTCTTTCCCTTCCCGTTTTCCTTCCCTCCCGCAAGAAAAACTTCTCTTTCTCTTCTTCTTCTCCTGGCAACGACGCAAGCGTTGGTGCACGACGCCGCAGCAGCAGCAGCGCCCACCGAGCCGCCGCAGGAGCCCCCTGTTCCGCCATCGCCGCGACGTGCGTGCGCCGGAAAGAACCTCCTGCGAGGAGGAAGGCGGTTTCGTCCCCTCTCCCCCGCCGCGGTCTTCGTTTTGATCGCTTTTGCTGCCTGCTGTGGCGTGGAACGGAGAGAGTTGAGGTTGGTGTTGGTGCTTCTCCTCCTCCATATTAGGGTTTCGGTCCGGTGTAAGTGCGGCGGATTCGAACCGTCTGTTTCGGTGATGGGATTTTTTCTTTTTCGTTGTTGTTATGGTTAGGGTTTCGGAATTGTGGGACTGTGTTTGGAGTAATCCATTTTTGCTAGCAGAGTTGGCCCTTCGGAATTGCGGGTCTGCGTGTATTTGTTTCTATCTTGACGATTGCATTGTGCGTGTTGTATGTTGATGTGATTCAAGTTTTGGTTTGGGGTTTCCTCTTCTTGTTTGTGATGTTGATGAAAGATTGGTAAGTGAAGAAAATACTGGTTCAAGTGATTGCTTTTAGGCATTTTCTTTGACAGGTTGTGCTTAGGAACCGACTTCAGAAAACCCATGCGATCACCCCAGGACAAAACGTGGATAAAGGCTCAAGAATCCGTATGCAAGTTTTTTGCACCCAATTAAGATTTTAAGCTTAATCGTTGCAATGTTTTGACCTTGTATGGAGCCTTGGTCACTGCTCAGATGACATGGTAGATGCACAGGCTATTGCCCATTCCTATTCCTGATTTTCTCATAGTCCAAATTTGTCTGGTCGGTAGCAAGATTGGCATATTCTCCCATACCAATTTTTTATAGCTTCACGTTCCCGAACAAACTTGTAGAATGACTAAATAGTCTTAGATTGCCATGTCATCGATCCCAGGTCTCATTTCGCTACTAACTAAATAACAAGGTTCCGTGGTTGCAAAGGAGTTCATTTGCATGCACTAAGTACTTTACTGATGATCAACACATGAAAACTTAGAATTTAGCTAAGGTTGCATTTGGCAACCCTCAAAACACCTATGGGATTATCTCAAGATAAAAATGTGGATGTAAGTCCAAGAATTCAGATATCAACTTTTGCACTCAAATGATATTTTAACCCTAATCATTCAGTTTTTTACTTTTTACTGCCTTGGTTCCCATGCATTTGATCTGTAACATGCGGAGGACATCTTCTACCTCACTCTGATTTTCCTACAATTATTTTTTTTGTTAGCGAGAGAATGGTTAGATCAGGGTTCGCCGGCTTGACGAGTCGGACCGACTCGGGTCTGGTCTGGTCCGGTACAAGTCGGTCTGAGTCGGGCTGACTTGGACAGACTCGGTCCGAGACGCATGTAAATGAGGATTTTTTTTTTCATGGATTTCAATAGTTTTTTATTTGTGAGACTATTTTTTACATATTATAATGATTTCTCACCTTCCCTAATAGGAAATGCATGATTGAATTCAATGATTGTATCTTAAAAAGGTTAAAACTTAAGAATTGAAATAATTACACCTGAAAATACATGATGTCACCTATAGAGTATAGAGTTTATAGAATAAGTCCAATGATTATATCTTAAATTTAAAATCATACTGTCACATACATCAACCCTAAGAGGAGCCGTGTCTTGTCATGACGAAACCTGTGCCGTGTAATAAATAATAAGATATATGCTATCACCTATAAAATAATTTTAATAATTTAACAAAAAGACTGATTACTCACTTGTTCATTAGTTGATTTCATGATGAAAATGTCACACAAATTGTATTGTACATCCACATACATCATACATGTACATGTTAGGTTTTTTTTCTTTGACATTGAACTCCTGTAATAATTAAAATTACATTCTGACATATAATTTAAAGAACAATAACAGTATCTACACATACTGCAAACAACATACATATAATCAAATATGATAACTAGGAAGTTCATACATCTATTCCATACATACTTAAACATTGTCCTTACAAGAAGTCCACAAATACAATACATAAAATGTAAAACAGAAAGTCACACAATCAAGTTTCATCATCAAACTATCAAACTCTTAGTCAGTCATCCTCATCAAAGTCTGAAGAAAATATAGACTCATCGTCGTGTGAATGGTAGCATGTGGATGCAAATTGTAACTCTATGCTTGTGGGTGGGGGGATATTTGGATGTCTCTGTATGCATCTAATCATCTCCACATAAGAGGGTGCATGTGCAACAGTCGGTGATATATGGAACTCTATAAAGAATGCTATGATTGCATTCACTAATTCTGCTCTTGCCTATGGTAGTGGAGGTACTGAAGCCGTAGAGGAAGATGCTACATAGCCTGGACCACTGATAGATGGTAGAATCTTGGGGCTCACATGTAAGTAAGTCTGAAACTGAACACGTGTCGCCTGAGGAACTGACGGACACGGAATGTAATCCCTCCCAATGCCAGTAAGATGCTTTGAAAATCGACGTATGCCAGTAATCAAATGTGAACAATACATGCAATGGATCTTCTGATCACCCGGTACTGTATATCCATGATCCCAAGCCGGGTGGCGCCGATCACGTGGCATCTGAAAATAAGATGATGCATAATAAATATTATTTCAAAAGAAATGACAATATAAGAAATTAACATATAGTTAATTAATAACGCGCAAAGCAAATTGAATTATTATCCTAATGACCCCAATACTGTTGATATGGATAATAAGGTGCGCTAGTGGATGTGTTCTCGTCTATTGTGCCATCGTCCTCTTGCTGAACTTGGTGAGAACCTGGAACATATGTCATTGGTTGACCATAAACACCATAAGAATATCCATAGCCAATTGCAGTAGGAAATGTGGATTGTGGTGCAAGAAATGTGAATTGTGGTGCAGGAAATGTGGCATTTGGTGACTCTTCATGATCAGACAATGTCTCCACCAACTCAGTCCACTGTGCTATGAGCACATGTTCTGGGACACGTTGTGCACGTGCTTGTATGATATAATTATCATAAATACTCTGTGGTGGATTAGACTATCTATAACTAGCTTCAGATGAAGCATAATCTTGAGTGCTCATTCTCTCAAAATTAGACATCATTCCTTGATAGCTACTGCTATCTGCCATAGAACCATGGTGTCCCCCGCTCCTCTTATTGTAGGCTATTGGTGCACCATGATCAAGACCATCCTGATGGGCATGTGTAAACTCAGACTCAAGCATAAAATGGATTGCGCCACCTTGTGATAACCAGTAGGAGGTTGAGGTGTTCCATCTTCCGTGCTACTAGAAGAATCATCTCTACTCCTAGGCAAGTCAGGATCTGTAGGTGTAGATGTGTCAGAGTCATTGTCTTCCACTGTTTCTGCATTTGCTATGTCGAGTGGATCCTCTTGTTGTTTTTTATTCTTCTTAGACCAAAATCCAAACCATTATCTTTTCTTTTGGGGCTCTGATGCACTCTTTTTTTTTTAGGCTCTTTTCCTTTCTTTTTTGACTTGGAAGCTTCAGACCTCTAAGATGAAGGCACAGGTGGACAAGGTGCATGGTGCCCGTGAGGATGGTGCATGATGGGATGAATGCAAAACTGGGGGTGGTACACCCTGAGATGAATGTGTAGTTGTTGGAGGTACACGTTGAGATGAAAGAGAATGTCTGCCCGAGCTTGAAGAATGTGCATGTGAAATAGAATGTCTAGCAGCTGAGCTTAAGGGAGGTTGTGCTTGTGGGATGTCCTGCATTAATGTCTCAAATTCAGCATCATCATCAACAACTCTACCACCTCCTATGTTGTTGACCCCTACGATAATATCATCGTCCAAATTGACATCATCATCATCTTCCTCGTCCTGCTTAATAGGATGAGAATCTCCACCAGATTGCCCTTCACCTGATACAAGTGTAGCTAAGAAAGTGTTTGGCCTTGGTGGTTCTCTTGGCTCTACCGGGTCCTCATCAAACTCATATTCACCTCGGTTTGTAGTGGTTTTGGAGACCCATGCCACTATAAGATCTTTATCATCTTGGAGGTATACACCATCAGTAGGATCATAATGTCTCTCCCCCTTCTTTGCATCCATCTGAATATGTTTTAATTTCAACCTCATATTATGATGTACATACACTAGTCTGTTCAATCTGAGATGTGACAATCTGTTCCGTACTTTCATGTGGATCAGAGCAAACGTACTCCAATTTCTCTCACAACCACTAGAAGACGATGTCTGAGATAATATTCGAATAGCAATCTTCTTCAATATAGCAGATGTGCGTCCATAGTTAAGCCGCCATTTAGCTGCATCAGAGATTCAAAAAGAAATTATTCAATAAACTTCATAACTAGTATTGTAAACATTTTTTACTATAGGTCCTAATTGATGCCTGCATCCATCCTTTCCCAACCAGCAATGGCAGATGGCTGAGCAAAAGATCCCTGAGCCTGCCGAAAGTATTTAATCTACCATAAGAATGATTCATGAATTTGTGAGTGATAAGTAGAGTGAAGAAGATGTATTGACCTTTTACTCTTTATGCCTACTCTACTCTTTACCTCATTCATTGCTCCTGGTGCAACCGAGGGAGTAATTGCCGTGCGCTCCACAACCTTTTGGACAGTTTCTATCAAGTGATCTTCATAACCAAGTTCATGGTTATATTGGAATGCAGGATGTAGATAATATGTTGCAAATTTTCAATAGTCCATACATTCCAACTGTCAATTCTACTCAGTGTTATAAAAATTAAAAGTAATATTTAATAAATGACAATTACCTGTCATATGTAAATCTCTGCTCATTTGTCTATCCCACCTTTCTTCTACCTTTTCCAAAAATATTGAAGAATATTTAAGTGAAACTTCAACCATTTTTTTCTTTGCAGCCTCTAATTTTGCATACGCCAACCCTAATGTTGGTGTCCTATCTCCATCAACAACTCTCAGGACCTCATAGAGAGGTTCAATCAGTTGCATAATTTTTTTTACTCTGTCCCAAAAGTTGGTCGTATTGATTAAATCTTCCACTTCTTTACCATCATTTAATTTAGCAAAAGATGACTGTAACCAATCTGGACTCCTAAACATTTCTTTCAATCTATTTTGATGCTTCGATAAACTCTGTAATGCAATGAAATTTGTAGCAAATCGGGTGATTCTTGGCCGTAATAACTCACCATGTATATAATGTCTCATGATTGTAAGCACAAGATGGCGGTTGTAGATGAATTTTGTTATCTTATGAGTTGTTTCCACAACTATTTTAACAGGCGTAAGTTGACCAATATCTTTTAACATTAAGTCAACACAATGGACAGCACAAGGAGTCCAAAAAAGGTGCGGCCTGATATTCATTAATTCCTCTCCAGCTTTTTTAAAATTTGAGCTATTGTCTGTTACAATCTGTACAACATATTCTTCACCAATTTTTGTCACCACCTTATCCATCAATTGATGAATATACTCATGGTTATGGATTTTGTTTGATGCATCTATGGATTTGTGGTAGAAGACTTGTTTTTGACAGTACACAAGAAAGTTGATCATATTACTTTTAGTAGTTCCTGACCAACCATCACAGATCAATGTCACTCCAAACTAATTCAATTGCTTCTTAAAAGAATCAATGTACTGCCTTAACTTAACCACCTCTTCATTAAAATACTTTCCTGTCAAATCCTTTGCTGTAGGAGGTTGGACATGCAATCCTTGTTGTTGTGCTTCTTGGAACATTGTTTTGTAATATGGATTATTAGCTGCATTAAAGGAGAGGCCTGCATGATACCAAAATTTAGCTACAACTCTTCAAATTGTATCTTGGACCTTGTGGGTTGTATGCATCTTCTATCCTGGTTTGCTTCCCATGCTCTCTAGAAAATACTTGAGGGTCCACATCTTCAATATTCACACTTGTGGTTCTTTTCCTATGTGGTTCTTCTGACGAAAGAGGCAGATTAGTGAAGTAACTCTTGATGTTACTACTCTCACCTCTCTGAAGAGCATACCTTGACGTCCCACTGCTTGAGGCTCCACCTTCCGCATGCATAGTTTGATCTCGTTGTCATGCTTCACCCTTGCTTTCATACATGGCTTGGCGTGTGGCTCTAGCATATAAAGAACATCTCCCATCACGAACTTCTTGGACATCATCATCACTTTCATACCATTGTCCATCTTTTTGTAATGTGTTCACATTATCATCATCAACAATACCGACTATGATGCGTTCTTGTGTCTCTTTTTTTGCCTTCTTCCTTTGAGCCTGAACTTTTGAACTTTTGTATCTCTTAAATGCTGCACCATCAAAGTTTTCACTTCTTTTAGTATGCTTTTGCAGCAAGTTATTTCATTATAAGTAGCTGCTTTGCCTCTTGCAAGATGTTTCTTTAATCGGGAGACTCCACCCCCCTTACCAACATGGCTGCAATAGTTGCACTTGAACCAGTGCCTATTGCCATCTACCATTACGCCATGCTGCCATCCTATATCATCTGTTTGTGCTCTTGGAGGCATCTAAATGAAGACAACATATAATTATGTATCCAAATTAAGAAATAAATATATTCATAAAATAAAATCATAAATGATCATCAAATTTAGGACTTTAAAATTTGCTCTCTTCTAAAACAAGTGTAAATCTTTCTAAAACGGTGGTAAATAATTTTCTAATACTCTTCTAAATTAATTGTAAATAATCGTAAGTAAACCATTATTGGGACGACAATCTAATTAATTATCATTCATGACAAAATTTAATTCAATTATTTTTAATACTCTTCTATAATAATCGTAAATATTTGTCATTTAAAGTTAAATCACAAACACATTACATCCCTTTTTTATTTATTTAAGTTAAATCAGAAAGAAATCGTCGATTGGGTTCGGTTTTAGAAATTCAAACCTTTCTGAAATCCAAGTGCAAATCGAGCTCCGAATCGATCTACACGCACCTCTTGCAAAATAATCAAAGTTAAACTAATAATCCTCAAAATATATAAAAAATGTACATCATCAAAAAGTCCTCAAATGTAACCTAAAATCTTACAAGAAGTCAATCCGCACGGCGTGCACGCACCTCCTGCACAGCTGTACCGATCTGATCCGAATCTAATTGCAAAATTAAAAAAAAACACAAGGTTAAACTTATAAGCATGCAAAATAATTCAAAAATTTCATTGTATGCAGATCTAACAGATCTAACTGTTTTGCATTTTTTTTTTAGCAATGATGCGTACAGATCTAATTATTTTTTTAGGAATCAATTTCGTCACTTTCCAATGAAAAAAATCCAAATCTAACTGATCTGATCCGCATCAGATCTGCACATAGATCTAACCGTAAAAAAATAATTTCATTCCTAAATTTCAAACCAATAACTTATAAGTACTAAATAATTTTTCTAAATCATCAAACATTATCAAAAAATTCAAAACCTCAAATGTAACCGATCTGATCCGCATCAGATCTGCACACAGATCGAACAATAAACAAAAAGTTTTCATTCCTAAATTTTAAAGTTATAAGCACTAAATAAAATTTTTAAATCATCAAACATTATCAAAAAATTCAAAACCTCAAAATTCAAATGTAAGCTGTTTTCAGTTCGATCTGTACACACATATCTGATGCGGATCGAACTAAAAACAATAAAAAAATACTTAAAATTATCATAATATTTCTTGAAAACGTCATTAAAAAAATCCCTAAAAAGTAAAGCCTAAATCTAACTTTATACCTTGTAAGAAGTCGATTTCTACAAATCTTTTGAACTTCAAACCGATCTCATGCGGATCGAACTGAAAAAACAAGGTTATGGGTGAAAAATTAACAACCAATCCCAAGATTCTTTCAAACTTCAAAGAACAAAAAAAAATATTTCAAAAAAATACAGCAAATAACTCAGATCGGATCGGATCCAACAAATAACCTTACCTTTGATGTTTTTCTGCACGAACTGGTCGAGTTTGGCGCCCAGATCGATCGGATCCAGCAGGGAGAAAGAAAGAATGGGGAGAAGGGAGAGAAAGAAAGGGTTTCTGCGACAGGGATTGAGTGGCTTGGGTGGTCTGGTACGATATCCAGCAGGGTATTGTATCGTATCGGATCGTGTAGGTCCGGATCGTACGAGACTGAACGATCCGGTCTGGGAACTATGGATCCGCAGGACTCGGCTGAGTCACCATGTATCATGGCTCGGACTCGCCCTGATACGGTACGAGTCGCCCGGGTCGGGGCGAGTCGAGCCGGTACGGCGAACCCTGGGTTAGATTCTCTCAATGCCAATTTTTGAATTTCATGGTTTGAATGAAGTTTTCCAAAAAATTCAGAGAAGTAGGAGTAAGAAGGGGACCAAGTGTGGTGATACCATGGATTTCAGCTCTGTAAGAGTATCGGTTCCACGCATGAAAGTTTGTTAGTTTTCGTGCTAGGTGGAAACTTGACAATTGATGATCTATAGGAGGCAATGCATCAATACTCTCTGCAAGAGGAGAATTGAAGTTTCAGCAAAATGAATGGCAAAAGGTTCCTCATCAGATGTCCTTTGAGGAAGCTAGCAACAGTATACTGCAGAGCAGAGAGATAGCAATGCGTGAAGCTATAGTTCAGTGGTCTCCATGGAATATCAAGAGTTATACTTGCTACACTACGTGTGATGCAACCATTGTTTTATTTTTTGATTTTTTTAATGGTGGCCCCATCATGTTTGACATGAACGTATATTCATTGGGCTCAATTTTTTATTTTGTTTAGAATTTTTGGGTTGTCCAATCAGAGATCAAGTTGTACGGTCGTGTAGGGCATGATGGACCCGATTTTTAAAAAAATTCAAAAAATAAAAAAAGTAAACTTGCTGCTGCAGCTGTCTGATTTGCTTAACTGTGTAACTAGAATGTCAATATTGGCACTGAAGAGGCAGCCAAAGGGAAGTCCTTGTGGTGCCTGGTGTCAGGTATCCCATTGCTTTTGTGGGATGCAGATGTGTTCAGCACAATTGTGACTCCATTTTCTATCCTAGAAGAATTGGACAGCAAGACCTGACTGTGGAGATCCTTTGAGTTTGCTCAATTGCTTGTCAAAGTCAATGAAGACACTGAACTTGTTTGAAACTTAGATGGGGTCAACATTGTTTTCGGGATAGAGTTGTTCTGTAGGTCCTTCATCAAAATCTTTGGGGAGGGCAACTTGGGTATACAAGTAAGTTATCAAGGCACATAAAAAACATGGGGCTGCAAAAGCTAAGCAAGAGCCCAGCACAAGGTTGATGGTGAATGCAACAACTGGGTTAACTCAGTCGAGTCAGTCTCCAGTTGTGAGTGGCATATTAACTTGGTTCAGGTCCTGATCAGGAATACTATGGTGCATGCGCCAACCTCAATTAATGCTCCTAAAAACGACCATATAATCACAATTCCTACAGATGATCCCATAATCACATCATGTGAGGTAGATAAGGTCGTCAATCCCATGTTCCTTCCTGTCAACAGAGTTAGGGATGCGGCTGAGGGTTCATATGAGGGAAATAGGGTTCATAGGAGGGAAATAGGGTCACATCTGCAGTCTGGGCTTGGAGAGGTGCAATCGCCTCTTTCACATCTCAAGTGGTACAAGAGATTCAGAAAGAAATCTGAGCTAACAGAAGGAAGCCTGGGCTGCTGAGTATTTGTTGGCAATGGAATTAGTGTACTGATGAGGTAAACATGATACCTCCAGTTGATTTCCCTCGAGGTTCACAACAAAATTCCTATTAGAGATGCAACTTGGGTCGGGTGCGTAAGGCGTACGTCAGATGAGTTACCTAGCTGAGCAAGGTGTATGTCAGGCGAGTTCCTAGCTGAGAAAGGTGTATGTTAGGCTGAGTTCCTAGCTGAGTAAGGCAAACATCAGGTGAGGCGAGGCATTTTTTGCTCACCTCTCCTTGCCTCATCGCCCAGGCAAGCAAGACGATTGCCTTTGGTAACATAGCATTTACCTTCTCTTGGTTGAACCTTGTCCTTGAAGTTCACATCTAGAGACTCTCTGGTGAACTGGAGTGGTGATAAATTGCTATCTGGTATCTTCTTGGTCAGCTTCAATACGTTGAACTAGGACCTTAAGTTGTGTCTGGGAATGCAATTTGAAAAAAGCATGGGATAATCCTAGGATAAAATGTGGATAGAAGCCCAAAAGTCTGCTTCTGTTTTTGCAACGAAATAAGATTTTAAGCATATGCTACACATATAGACGCCATGTCCAACTCCCACTCCTGATTCTCCTACAAGCTGTTTTTTTTTTGGGAATAGTGGAACAACCGGCAGCTCGCAGCACTAATTTTTGAGTTGCACATTCCCAAATGTTCCTGTAGCCTGTCAACCTGACTTAGGACCCTTCAATCAAGGATTGCCATGAGCAATGGCTGAAGCAAAACATAGCCCAAGCCTAGAGGGAATTCAGATTGAACAAACATAAAACCTCTCACCTTCTTTTTAGCTGATAAACATGTAGTACATGATAGATTCTCAACCTTCTGACGAAGCAAGTTTTTTGAACAGTAGGACTGACATAAGCTATGACTAGAAGGACCATATAATTTGAGAAAATTTTGAGCATGCTTCTCATAGCTACAAAAGCTTGCATTTAAGGCCGCCATGACCCAACTGCCAACTTCAAACTCATGTCCTGTCCTCCATATATCAACAAAAGATATCATGCACGTGGGACTCAGTTTTTTGATGATTTTCCTTCAAGAACTGCAGCAATTGATCCCATGATCCAAGAGTCTGCTCCATGGTTTCCACCTAAAAAAAAAAGAATAGCATGCTAACAGAATAGATGTCAGTGGCGTGTTAGATAGGAAACAAGTGCAAGGTGGAATACCGTATACTGCTTTATAAGGTGCAACTCCAATGGCCAGGCGATGGCTGGAGTTATATCAGAACTTTGTCGGCTACAATCTCTTAGTCCAGTCCCTAGCAGATCTCCCATAAAACAATGTAGGTAGTCTTCCAAATATTGATCAGACTTGTCATCATTTTGAGGGCGAGATGCTGAACTCATGTTGTATTATGTGCCTTGCAGCTGAAAAGTTCCAGTTGAAATGGACTGGTGAAAGTAGGGCCTCAGACGCAGAGAATTGAGTGTAGCATGTTATGGACCTTGAATGCATTGTCCGTGAGCAAGCAAGCAGGAAAAAGAGCTGGGGAGGTGGGGGATGATCAGTTCTAGCTAAATCAGGTCAAGCTTTACTTGTTCCCCTCCTAACTGGGCAGTCCTTGAGTTTATGCTCTAGAACCATAGTCATATATCACACCTATTACCATTGTCTAATGTGCTGTGTAGCACTGTAGATGCCAACAATTATTTTCCAGATTAATTTTTATTACTGTAATGAAATAACTCTGGATTGTGTACTGCTTTCTTCCATTAATCTAAGTTGAAGATTTCTTTTCCACTTCCCAATAAATAGTTGAAGACTGCTTCTAAATATTTTTATCCTGAGTTTTTTTATCCATCATTGCATTTTGTCGGATGATTGTAATTCATTCTCCTAACCTATTTCATTGTGGTGGCCTTGGCTTATCCTTTCGTGGACCTGGTTACTCTTTGACTTTATAACCTTTTTATACCTTGCAAGAGTTGTTGAATAGGGAGGTATATGCTTTTACATCATTGTGTGTTTCTTTCATCCTTTTGTGAATGACAATGTTTTTTTTTAATGCAGCCTTTAATTTCTTAATACTTAATTTTATTTCAATCCGGAGTCTTTAGGCTTTCTGTAACTTATTTCTTACTGAGTTAGAATGCAGTGCCAAATTCTATACAATCCATGCATTCAATGCCGGTATAAAAGCATGAAATTGACTATTTTAAGTGATTCTATGAAAACCATGTATGTAGAAATCCCGGCCTTCAAATGCTACACAGTTTAGAGTGCTTCTGAAAGTATGGCAAGTAATTCTCTTCTATCCTTTTTTCTGATATGGAATGATAAAGATAAAAACCAAAGGCTCATCCTCTAGGTTTGCCATTTCAGAAAATAAAGATTTTGTCCACTTTGGTTGCCATTTCTCACCAATCCAGATGTAGTCATTGATAACTGAATGTACTTTTGGAATCACATTGAAGAAAATCAAATGTTATCCAAGTACTTCAGATGAAGCCTGAAGATTTACTATTTGTATTGGGTATTGCTGCATCCTTTCAATGTTTAGTCCATTCCCTTTTCTTGGGATCAATATCTATATTTAATATGATGGTATTGCTTGATATGACTCATATGTTAATGTCTGTTTCTTGTGCTTTTTGCTGTTGTTATTCATTTTTTTTCCTGTGGCTTCCACATCCACATAAAAGAAAGCTGACGTAGACCTTTAGAAACAACACTCATATGCTTAACTGTATTCATGTCAGCTAGTGATTCATCTTTCACATTTTTCCTTCTTCTTGCCTATATCTTATAGTCTTTAAAATTTTGTTTGACAGGAATGATGACTGTGCCAGTATGTCTAAAATGAAGTTACTTCTGAGGAATGGCAGGATTGTGTTATGCAAACGGAAAGATATTGGACAGGAAAACATCAGGAAGACCCAAATACCTAGAGTAGTGATCTTATAGCATCTCTATCTATCTTACATTGTGGATGAAAGTGTGTGGGAGAATGTCGAGAGGACAACCTCAAAGGAGAACTCGCTCTGTAACGGCTGCCCTTCGAAGGTGTAACAACAAAAGCAACAATAGCACAATCATTGTAGATGTAGACATAAGTAAAATTGATGTGATTATTGTTGACACCCCTGAGTCTTCCAATCGTAGATCCAGAGGTTCGAATGGTGCGAACAAAAGGCATTTTCCAGCTGTAATTTGTATAGAAGAGGATGATGATGACATTGGATTTAAAAGGGTTGATCAGTTTGCCACTTCAAGCAAGACTTTCCATCCTTCCTCTAGCAATGCATACACTTTTGAGGAGTTCGACAGTGATGAGTGTCAAATACTTAACAGAAAAGGTAAAGGCCATACTGAATTTCCTGAATGGATGTTTGATACCCTTTCTTCTGAGTTTGGTACATCAATAAGGGGTACATCTGAAGGAGATGTTTCTGAAGGTGACATTTTGGGGACTGATGATTCTGAAAGTGACAGCTCTGACTGTGAGATTATGGATGGTTCCTCTGTAAACATTCGTGAAGAGTGGGAGAAAGCTGCATTAAAGAAGAAAATTTCGAAAAGGCATGCTAATTCAAACGAAGGTGTTAGTGCCTCTAGATTTCATAACGAAAGTGGAGTTTCTCCCCATGAAACAACCGAGAATGTTAATATGAATAGTTCCAGTTGTGATACATACACAGTACGAGCTGAAAATGAGGTTCATTCCAACACAAACACTTCAGCAAACAGAACGGATGATCAATTGTCTGCTTCTGATATATTGAACGGTTTTGCAGAGCAACATTCCTTTAAATTGAAAAGGAAGGACTCTGCTAGAGTTTCAGACCATACAGTCGGTGAAGGTAGTCATGAAAAGTGTGATTCTAAAATTATAAATGAACCGCTTTCTGAGAAAACTACTCTGCATGGATGTCACTCCCAGCCAGAGGTTTCATATGATCATAATTGTGATCAAGACAACCCACTTCAAAGCCCTTTCTCACATGATACATGGATGCAGCAAGGATTGCATTTCAAGATTGATGGGGCTGGTTCAATGGATAACAAAGATAATGAAAGATCTTCTTTGTTTACAACAGAGCTACAAGATGGCCCTCAGTGTGAAGATATGGGAAGATATGAAAACCTATCCCCTTGCAACATTCCTTCACAGAGCATGCCTGGTCCACAAACAGGAAAGGCTACAGTTGTTCTGCAGGGAAGTTCCAATTTTCAGCCTCAAGATGGGTGTGCTTCATCTAAACCAGATAACTATCTAAATGGACAACATCCTGATATGCTGCGCACTCCTCATTCTCATGGAGGAGAGGAAGTAGTGTCTCAAGGAACTAAGGGAAACCTCATACAAGGAGATGCGAATACTGTGATAACTCAATCAGATGTGCCAAATATGGATATGGTGTCAGACATTGAGAATAATATAATTGGTGAACGGGAAAGGCTCAAGGAATCAGAGGAGTACAGACGTGCTCAAGAAGAAGAGTGGGCATCTAGGCAGCGACAATTACGAATCCAGGTCTGTGTTATTTTTACTAATGTACATGCTTGGATTTTAGATCCTTGTCTTGCCTTTCGTGATTCTGGATTTACTGCTGATCTTATTTTTTTTAACGGGGAGGGGATTGATTTTCAGGGGGTGCATTATATATTGGGGGCCACCTATAATGAGCCCCGGGGCTCATCTAACTTAGATGAACCCCCTCAAAACTCCCACTTCATCATCTTAAAAAAATAAATAAAAATCATCTAAAATTCTAAAATATTCAAATACTTCCATTTATGTTGGTTTCGACCCCTTGTGATTTACTTTTCACCGCTGGATCGGAAAACTTAACCGTCGTCATTTGGGGATCAAAATTAAAATCCTAGAGGATGAGATCAACCCTAAGGACTAATCTGATGATTTTTTTTTTTTGACTATTTTTCAGCATTTTTAGATGTTGATTTTTTAATATTTATCCGATCAAATGGCTATGATTGATTGTCAAGATCAGATGGTGAAAATTAAAGCTCCGGGGATGGGAATAGCCTTAATGGGTCTATTTGGATATTTAAAAATTATTGATGAATTTTATTATCCTTTTAACATGAAGAGAAGAGGATTGTGAGGGGGGTTCATCTAAGTTAGATGAGCCCCGGGGCTCATCTGTGTGTGTAGAGAAAGAGAGAGAGAGAGAGAGAGAGAGAGAGAGAGAGAGAGAGAGAGAGAGAGAGAGAGAGGAATGTTGCTATGTGGTTTGCTACAGTACGTGCGGTTTGACCGCATGCACTATTTTGGACCCCCTCTTTATATTAAAAAAAATAAAATTCACATATTCAATTATCTCCTTTAAGATTGTTTCCATCCCTCGGGGCTTTATTTTCACCATATGATTGAGTTTGACATTGAAACTCAATCTTAGCCATGCATTGGGTTCTTGCAAATTTGATTTCAAAAACTTATAAAAAATAGTCAAAAAATAGGAAATTGGTCAAATTACCCTTAGGGTTGTTCCCATCCCCTAGGATTTTTCGCATCCAATTGGATGGCTACAATCAATTTGGATATGATCGGATGGTGATATTTAAGCTCCAATGGGTGAAAATTACCGTAGAGGTAATTGAATATTTAGAAATTTATGATGATTTTTTTCTCAACATGACGAGGAGGCTGTAACATAGCATGCGGTTTGACCGCTCAAATGCCAAAACTGCACTACAACACCACATATATATAGGAGTGCTGTGGTGCAGATTTTGTGTATGTGCGGATAAACCACACACTATGTTTTGGCCTCATCTCTATGTTAAAGAAAATAAAAATCACCATAAGTTTCTAAATATTTAATTACCTCCCTTAGGATTATTTCCATCCCTTGGAGTTTAATTTTTACTGTCCATTGTATCCGAATTGGTTGTAGCCATCCAATCGGAAGCAAGCAAATTGGTGACGAATACTAAAATCGCAGGGGATAGGAACAACCCTAAGTGTAATCTGATGAATTTTCTATTTTTGACTATTTTGCCATGAGTTTTTAGAAATCGGATTTGCAAGTATCCGATGGATGGTTATGATTGAGTTTTGTGATCAGATGGTGAAAATAAAGTCCCAAGGGATGAAACAACCCTAAAGTGGATAATTGAATATTTAAAAATTTATGATAATTTTTATCTTTTTAACATGGGGAAGGAGTCAAAAATAGTGCGTGCGCTCAAACTACACGCACTTTAGCAAACCGCACCACAACATTCTTCTATATATATGTATGTATGTATGTATCTATGTCTTGGAACTCAAATGTGTCGCACCATCCAAATTTCTTAGGAGTCTTTTTTTCCTGAGATTGGGGGAATACCGAAGAAAGGGTTCAAGAGGTGAGATAATTAAAGATAGCTACCAGAAAGGCAGCTCAAATCCATAATGATGCACCATAAAATGTTACATTTTTGTTACTTGACCAACCATCGGGAGAAACAAATACAATAGGTACACCAATCAATGAGTAGTGGGGTTCCTGAGCTAAGCCTTGGCTAAACCTTGGAAATCTTAATGCCATAGTGCCTTTCAAATCCTTCTAGTCATTATCCTACTGCAATAGTTCTTGGTAAGAAGAATGCCCATGTTGTGGCAATTCCACCCAGAAGGTAATGGATTACTCCTACAGCATGTCCTTGTACAATGCTCAAGGCTCTAGGTTTGTTGCAGGAGCAAAAAAAAACTTCTCAATCAAGGACGTATCATTTATTTTTCATGATCATTGCTTATTCTGATATCATAGAACTTTGATAAGTGGGATGCAAAAAATAAAATAAAAAAAACGAAAACAAAAGTTTAGTAGAAGGCCCTGATCCAGTTTAAGGAGCTAATGCCAGTCAGGTAGAGCAATTTTCAGAAGGATATTTATATTTTATATTCAATTTCATAGCTCAAATTTCAAATTTGCATCTGATCGGTCATACAATTCAGATCATATACAGATTTGATTCATTTGAACCATATGTTTCAGATATTTGTTTTCAGATCAAGTATACACATGTATCTAAACCATGACACAAGGGGTTGATAGATACAGATTTAAAAGCAGTTCAGCTATTTTGGATAGCCCATCCCGTTTCCGAGGCATGAATCTGCCCTTTGGGAGCGAATTCATCAGGGGAACGGGCTCTGCCAACAATCCAGAACAAGTGCCCTGCTCAGGGTTCAGTCAGGTAGGGTGAGGGAAGGTTAGAAAAGACAAACAAAGAGGAGAAAGAGGCGGAGAAGAGAAAGGAAAGAAAAAATAAAAGGGAGAAGAATAGGCAAACCTTGAGTGTGAGCACCATGAAGGTAGAAGGAAGGCAATGAGATAGCACGTGGTTTTGGTGCAGGCAGCACAGAGGCAATGATTTAAGGTGGGAACCCATCCCCTGTGCTGGTGGGGTGGACGGACTAAGGTCGCTGAAAATGGTGACACAAAGTAGGAAGGGCGTAACAGTTAAGTGGGAGAGCCTCCTTACAGTCTCCGATTTTATACATGTCTCTAACTGTTGCAGCCGCTCACAAGTGAAATCTAAGTGTAAAACATGTCTATACAACAGTAAAACTTGAATGAACAAGTTCATGTCCTAATATAATCACTAGCTGTACCTAATGAATTATGTTTCAAGTGGCCAACAGTAAACTGCTTCTACTAGTGTTGGAAACCAAAACCTAAAAACATTTAAATTAAGATAGGTGTGAGCCAGTGTGAGAATTGGTC